>CM042263.1:26234894-26249894 GCA_023566225.1 Romanogobio albipinnatus | reverse complement strand
AGTTCGAGTCGCTTATAACGTGCGTTTGAAAAAACAAAAAGCGTCAAACATCTTCACAAACTAGTAATGCGAAGTGTTCATAAACATGTAAGCTGAACGTGGCTTCCTATCACAGAATGAGGCAGACACTATTATTTTATAGTATTTTATACAGTGATAAAGGCTATGTCGATTAGCACTGCATTATAAACACTTTATTTTTATGAAAATACCAGAGAAGGCTTGAAGAACTGAAATACACTGTATATTGTTGCAGTTGTGTGTTTATTGTCTTCATGTTTAATGAGTCAAAGCTTTTCTATCTTGTTTTTATTTAGCTACATGCAGCGCTAGCTTCACATTCTCTGAGGCAAATGTGGCGTTTCTGCTCGAGGGCGCCCTCTGGCCTCCAGTATGAATGAAACATGAATGTGTTTAGTGCTCCGTAACGCTCACGCCATTCTACTATGGGTAAAAAATAGGACAAATAATACTTCTCTCTAAATAAACTCCTCAGGTATACAGGAGTACCCCCACCCACAATAGATGCATAAGAGGCTAATATTTTATATTAAAGACACAGACTTGTTCTTAATTTTGCATACCTCCTGAGAAAAATTTAGAAATTGATATCACAGATAAAAAACAATTTTTTTTAATAATAATAATATATTTTAATAAATACTTAGACCTTTCTAGTGATTTGTAACCCTACAGTTTTTAGTAAAATAAGTTTCCTGTGAAATATAAATATTATTAGTATTATTAAATTGTTATATTTATTCTTAAATACATTTTTTTTATAATTAAAATGTTATTGTAATAGTAATATTTCTTATTTTGTTATATAGTTTTATTTAGAAATAATCATAATTATTATTATTAGTCATATTAATATATAATCACAAAATATTATATCTATAGATATATCTACACTTTTCATTTGTTAAAAAAATAACATTTTAAATTGCAAATCGCAATTTTGACCAGAAAAATCGCAACTAGATATTTTCCCCAAGTTGTGCGCCCCTAGTTTACGCCGTAATATACTGTGAAAAACATGAACAAATAATTTTGAAAAAGCTGTATTTTTCCAGCATATACCCCGTGAAATGCCACATTCTTTAAAGGCCCTTCCTCTCATCAGTGCCCTCATGTTTAGCAATGGCTCATTCGCTCTTTGTGGCAATATTGGGATTGGAGCTTGATTTTGTTACAGCTGGGATGTGGCTGTTATAGGGGCCATGCGGAGGGACTCTTCTGTGCCCAGCTGTGGTTCTAGTTTACATTCCTGGCTGGTTTTCACTTGATTGTGCTACGATGAGCGTTTCTCTTTGATCAGATCTGTCAGCCATAATCAGGCGCATTGTACATCCATGACCTGTCACAAGGGGCATCTGAACTCTGCCATGGAAGTGTGTTTAGTTGGGAAGTAGTCAAAATATAAGTCTTTGTTTTATTGTAGAACTCTTTGATACTTTATTTGTTAAGTATTTTGTTGGAAGTGTGTTAGCTGGAGTATTTCCTACATTCCAGATCTTCAGCAGGTGACAGAGCGCAGGAAGTTGGGAGGTTATCCTTTGAAGTAGGGGTGGGCGGTATAAGCAAAATATTACATAATCATGGTATATGAGTAATTGTAATTATGGCAAAACAGCCCTTGTGGAAAACAAGCCTGTTTTTATAAAAAATGGGCACTTGTAGTGTACTTCAAATCTACACCTTTTTTTTTACAATTAACTTTTTGCACTTTTTTACTATAATTCTTAAAGTGTTAGTTCACCCAAAAATGAAAATTAGCCCATGATTTACTCACCCTCAAGTCATAGATGTATATGACATTCTTCTTCCAGAATAAAATTATATTTTATATTAAGTTATATTAAAGGTCCCGTTCTTCGTGTTTTTTGAAGCTTTGATTGTGTTTACAGTGTGCAATATAACATGTGTTCATGTTTCGCGTGTAAAAAAAAACTGTATTTTTAACACAATTTACTTATCTGTATACCGCTGTTTTCACTGTCCTAAAAACGGCTGATGAGTTCCTTGTTCTATGAAGTCCCTCCTTCAGAAATGCGTAACGAGTTCTGATTGTGCCAGCGGTTCCCGTGTTGTGATTTGACCACAGCTTAGCGAACGTGGCACGGTTCCTGTGTTGTGATTCGACAGCAGCTTAGCGCACGTGGAAAGGTCACGCCTCTTAACGGGAGATATATGCGCTTAATGATCTCTACAGCGTCCCTGGGAAAGCCAAACAAAGGTGATTTGACTCCGGGATGAAAATAACAGCGTCTCGACGACATGGCGACAAACACACTCAAACGCAACAATTCCTTTTCTCCACGCGACCGTCCTCTTCTCCACGTGGGACAGCAACAAGACCACGCCCCCTTTTTGCGCGTATTCTTGTGGGCGGAGGTTAGTCTGTTCTACTGTTCTATCGACGTCATATATGAAGGAAGTACCAGGATGTAGTCCAAGCCGGCCGTTCGCTGTAGGCTTTGAAAGGGAACTTCTGTTAAATAAAATATCTCGCTTGGCATTGAACTTTGAGCTTTATAATTTTACAGGTATTATTTATGCTCTAACAGCAACATTACACACTAACTAAAGTTTGAACAGTGGGATCACGAAGAACGGGACCTTTAAAAAACTCCTGACTAATCCAAGCTTTATAATGGCAGTGAATTGTTGTCTCGTTTATGAAGTCCATAAAAGTGCATCTACCCATCATATAACTGCTCCACGCGGCTTCGGGGGGTTAATAAAGGACTTCTGAAGCGAACTATAAATATATCCATATTTAAAACTTTATATACTAAAATAACGAACTTCCGGCAGATTGCCATACACATCGATTTACGGCAAAAGAGTAAGCCTTGACCCTTGAACCCTTGACGCATGTGTATTGACGAATGCAGAAACGCAGAGGATAGAGCAAAACAAAACACCGGTCATGAATTAGAGTCTAAAATAATTTTTTTTAAAGAAAAGAGGAGTGAGAAGAGACGCTTGAGTTTGTTGCCCAGCCCTATCCACTAGAGGCGTCAAAGCTTGTGATGCTTCTATACATCGCATCAGGGGTTATGTCCAATCCTTCTCCTGGAGGGCCACTGTCCTGCAGAGTTTAGCTCCAGCCCCAATTAAACACACCTGTACCAGCTGCTAATCAAGGTCTTATTAGGTATATTAGAAACTTCCAGACAGGTGTTGAGGCAAGTAAGAGCTAAACTCTGCAGGACAGTGGCCCTCAGGACCGACTTTGAACAGCCCTGTTGTACACTATAAAAAATGCTGGGTTGTTTCAACCCATTTTTGGGTCAAATATTGACATTTTTATTTATAATTAAAATTTAAAATTACATTTTAAACCCACTGGTTGGGTTTGTCCATATTTGACCCAAACATTAAACCCAGCATTTTTAGAGTTTTTGTTGTTGTTGTTGTTGTTGTGCTTTAAAGAAGTACACTCATATTGATGTGTTGACTAACATACTAAAGCACATATAAAGTACTTGATTATAATATTTTTACTGTAGAGTGTTAGAATAGTTAGAAAATGTATTTAAATGCACTAAACTGCAGCTTCATAATTGCAAATGTGTAATTACAACTAAACTAAAAAAGAGTTGTTTCAATGCAAATTTGAATCAAATATGGACAAACCCAACTGTTGGATTATTAATTTAATCCCAATGGCTGGGTTTGACCCAAATTTGGGTTGAAACAACATTTTTAGATTGTATTTTTGAATACATGACATACAAGTTTCAATAGATATTACATTGTAGTATGTTTCAGTTCACCATAAATGCTTGTCAGTACATTCAGCAGTAACTTTAACCATATTTCAGTACAGTAAAAGTCATTATGAAATGACATGTAAAGATGTACTTAAAGGGATAGTTCACTCAAAAATGAAATTCTGTCATCATTTACTCACCGTCAAGTTGCTCCAAACCTGTATAAATGTATTTGTTCTCCTGAAAACAAAGGAAGATATTTGGAAGAATGTTTGTAACCAAGCAGATTTTTTTTTTTGTTTTTTTTAAATATCATACATTTCAAGTTTTTGGGAGTCTTTAACCATATTTCATTACAGTAAAAGTAGTTATTAAATGGCATATAAAGATGTACTTAAGTCATACTTAAGTGGGTCAAAAAGTATTCTAAAGTTCCGCTAATTACATTTAATATGCTGTAAATTCTAATTCTAATACATTTTCATTTACTTGCAAATGACAAGCAATTAAGTGTCCAAAAACATTACATTCAGTGTATTCTTTTATTATTTCTATAAGTACTCTTTTTAGAAGTATGCTAAAGTGTGCATCAAGTATATTTTCAAAGTATCTTCAACATTCAAAAAGCTCTTTTCAGAAGCTTTTCTTTGCTTTTGTTTTTTAAATATAATGAATTTCAAGTTTTTGGTAGTTTTTAACCATATTTCAGTACAGTAAAAGTAATTATTAAATGGCATATAAAGATGTACTTAAGACCTACTTAAGTGGGTCACAAAATATACTGTAAATTCTAATTCAATTATAAATGCATTTTCATTTAATTGTAACTGACAAGCAATTAAGTGTCCAAAAACATTTCATTCTGTGTATTCTTTTGAGTACTCTTTTTTTAGAAGTATGCTAAAGTGTACATCAGGTATAGTTTTAAAGTATCTTCAACATTCAAAAAGCTCTTTTCAGAAAGCTTTTTCTTTGTTTTTGGGCTTCTTTATCCATGTTTCAGTACAGTAAAATTAATTATTAAATGACATTTAACCTACAGTTACACATGTGTCGAGCTTTTAGAAATGTACTTTGTATTCATGTCGGTTTCATATGTCTTTAAAAAAAAACTTGTATACTATTTTCAAGAAAAATTTAAATTTAATGTCTCTAAAAATGGCATGTGTCATAACCATCAACTATATTTTCGAAGTATCTTCAATATTAAAGAAGCTTTTATTGAAAGAAAAATAAGTTTTCGTTGTTTTTTAAGTATCATGAATTTCACGTTTTTGGGAGTCGCACCATATGACACTTTACAACCTGACCTGACCTTGTCATAAATATGTCATAATGACATAATTTCCTGTTCATTTCTGCAAGTTGGTTGCACCACATGACTGATTTGGTGGAAAAATAATGTTTACATTTCAAGAATTTAGTTGGTTACACTTTATTTGATGGTATTTAATTAATTTCTTCATTATAAAATTAGGACAGTTGTACCGCCCTGATACCTCATTTCATGTCCCACAAAATATCTATAAATAATTATAGATTCAGACAGAAAAGGAGCATCGTATCACATTGGCGCACACTGTTTACTCAAGCAATGTGTGAAACGAAATAGCTCCCATTACTACGGTGAAAGCGCATTCACAATAGCAGCTGTAGTTGATGTTGGATTCTTTATATCATTGTTTGAAAGATTCCAAAATGCTGTTGTCCATATTGTGGACAGCTAACACCAATCACGACCTTAGTTCTTTTGTCAAACCTTGTTAGTTATTCCTTAGATATTAGGGCTTTTGTGTCCAAAGCACAGTCTGACTTTCAAGGAGTCGCGTTCGTGTTGATGTGGCGAGGAGTGCCATTGTTAGGAAACAAGCTCTTTAAATGTGCTAAATTCTTCAGCCCCCAAAGGTAGAACACACACCTCTCTTTGTGATGCAGCAATGCCGTGGAATATTGAGCCAAGGTGCCAACCGCTCCACAATGCTTTTCAGATGGCCCTGCACAAAGGCTTTTCTCACAGCATGACCCAACAATGGCTGTAACGGACCTTTTTGCTGTGCTAATATGGGCCGAACTGTCATGCAGATCTACGTACAACTGCTACTCTCCACCCTGCAGCAAAACCCTCTTTTGTTTTAAACTCGTAGCTTTGGGGGTAATTCAGCTAATGGCTTGACAGATTCTCACTCCGAGGGAGATTAGGAAGTCTTTGGCGGCTTCTGCGGTGACTTAGCACTGCAACAATTTGTACTAATTAGGATCCATAGAAAAAAAGCCCAAAGCTAATATGGGATTGGCTAAGCATCTTAACTTTATTACTGGTTTGTGCTCTGCAGATAATAACACAACAATGGTGTACTAAAAAAAAGGAATTGTGGAGAGGAAGTAGTGCTTTGTTAGTTGTAGAGATTTTCACGGAGATTACCTCAATCCACCTGTAACTTAAGTAATAAGTAATAACATATTTTCCTTACACCACATCTTTATTACTTTCAAAAAGGTTTTTGAATCAATTTTTTTTAAGTTAAAAATATTTTTATGCAGAAATATCTTTATGTTTTTGGTTAGTTGCACCACATGACATTTTACAGTCTAATTTGCCATGTCAAAAAAAGTAAAATACTATAAATTATGACTTTTGGGCAGACAGATTATTAAATATTAAAATATTTTTAAATTCATAAATATCATTATGTGTTTAGTGAGTCACACTGCATGACATTTTACAGCCTAATCTGCCATTGCCAAAAAGTCATAAATCATAGCATTTAACATTTTTGACGAGAAAATGTTAAATACCAGTATTAAAATATTTTTTAAGTAATAAATATCATCATCACCGCACCACATTACATTTTACAGCCTAATTTGCCATGTCAAAAATGTCAAATACTATAATTTACTATAACTCTTTAGCAGACAAAATATTAAATACGTGTATTAAAATATTTTTTAATTAATAAATATCATGTTTTTGGTGAGTTGCACCACATTCAATTTTACAAAATAATCTGCCATGTCAAAAAATCATGGTAAAAACTATCATTCATTTCTTTTTGGCAGACAAAATATTATAAATTAAAACATTTTTAATGAATAATTAGGGGCCAAGCACCGAAGGTGCGAAGGCACCTATTGAAACCGTTCCCGTTCTTCTTATTATTATTCATCTTCTTCTTCTTCTTCCGCCACGAAGTCTATGGCAGCCCATAGAACCGTATGGTAAAAAGTTGTGAAATTTGGCACACTCATAGAGGACAGTCTCAAGTGTCAACATAGCAAATTTGGAGTCTCTAACTCAATCCCTCTACACTCTAAAAAAAAAAAAGGTTCTATATGGCACCAAAAATGGTTCTTGGCTCGTAATCATAGGGGAACCTTTTTAAGTGCTATATAGCACCAATTTTGGTGCTTCAGTGGTTCTTCAGTGGTTCTTCAGTGGTTCTTCAGAGGTTCTTCACCGGTTCTTTGACTAAGGTGCTATATAGCACCGCTAACTAAGGTGCTATATCACCGCTACCATATATAGAACATGTTAAGATATGGTGCTATATAGCACCAAAAGTGGTTCCCCTATGATTACGACGAAGAACCATTTTTGGTGCCATAGAACCTTTTTTTTTAGAGTGTAGACAGTTCATCCGATTTGCACGAAAATTTAACCAGATCATCTTCAGACCATGCTGACAAAAAAACATGGAATTCAAGTTGATTCGTCAAATCGTTTTCAATAAACACACAAGCAAATTTTATGTAACGTTTGCGAAAACACACTTAAGGCTATATCTCCGCAACGCTTTACTGTATTCAAACCAAACTTGGTACAAGTCATCACAAGCATGACTTGAGGCAACGTGCAGCGTTTCGGCGCAGCGCCACCTACTGGTCCGGAGATACAAAAAAATGGCTATTTTTGCTTAAACCGTTTGTCCAAAAATCATTCAGGACGGCATGCCGAGTCGTCTGATATCCAATTTTACCATATCGGCCATTTTGACTGTCGGCCATTTTGAATTATGTGCTAAAATGCTGTATTTTATGATCGCATGAATGGATTGTTTACCAAACTTGGTATGGGTCATCAGCACGATGCCCTTAAGTAGCCTGAGAAGTTTTGAAACAGCGGCACTTTGTGGAGAATTCTTTTTCCAAATGCTTATAACTTTGGGTGGGGTTGACTTATTTTCATGGGACTAACTTTTTTAGTCTCCTGAATCCTCACCGAGTCCAACAATACCAGACTTGCTAGGTTTCAGCATATGGTTTGTGCAGCGTTGTAATTTAGCTCTTTAAAAACATTAGCTGATATCTTCGAAACCGCTAGTCCGATCGAGACGAAACCAGCGTCATAAGTTCGGAAACATAGGTCGATAGCAATACAGTGATGCCCAAATATCAAAATATTGATAGTAAGGCGGTGTATAATCCAATCAAATTCAGGTGTCAGTCATTTTTCATGTGTTTTTTCATATAAATGTCCATAACTCCAAAACGAAATTAGATATTTTCACCAAAATTGACACAGGCATGTAAGGGCTCACTCCGAGGATACATAAAAAAAATGGTAGGATTGTGCCTCTTGGTGGCGCTATAATAGAACAAAACATGAAATTCCCATTGACTACAATGCAGTATTATGATATAAAATGCTATACTTTACAAATGAATTGTTGTATCATTACGAAACTTGGTGTGTTCCATCAGCACCATGCCTGTAAGCTACTTAAAAGGTTTCAAAACAGCACCGCCATGTGGTCCATTCTTATAATGAAAAGGCCTCTTGAGGCTAGATCTCTGCAATGACATATTGACACTATATTGACACCCTGCTTTGATATATTGACACCAATCTTTGCAAGTGTCATTGTTCCCTTATTCTGACCACACCACATCAATTTTGTAACTGTGCCACCTATTGGTTGAAAGTGATAAATCATTAAATCATTATTATTGACTGTATCATTTTACAGCTATTTTGCCTAAAATCACCTTAATAGGTGTTTAATTGCTCATTGCGGTTGATCTGACACTGCCAGGCATTTTGGCATGTCTTGTCTTCTTCTTTGCGCTTGGCCCCGATAATGGCTGCTTGCAGCTATATTTATCATTGTGTTTGGTGAGTTGCACCACATGACATTTTACAGCCTATTTTGCTATGTCAAAAAAAGGTAAAATACTATAATTAATTTATTTTTGGCAGACAAAATATTAAATACCGGTATTAAAATATTTAAAAAATAATTCGTTTTAGTATTTTTTTGTTGAGTTGCACCACATTACATTTTTTAACCTAATTTGCCATGTCAAAAAAAGGTCAAATGCTGTAATCTATTACTTTTTGGCAAACAAAATATTAAAAACTGGTATTAAAATATTTTTAAAACTAATTTACCATGTCAAAGAATAGCAAATACTATAATGTATTACTTTTTGGCTGACAAAATATTAAATATTAAAACATTTTAAATTAATAATTATCAATGTATTTTTGATGATTCGCACATGACATTTTACAGCCTAATTTGCCATGTCCAAAAAGGTCAAATAATTGATTACTTTTTGCAGAGAAAATATTAAATACCAGTATTTAATAATAATAATAATAAAAATAATAATAATTAGGATTATGTTTTTGGTAAGATGAACCACATTTTACAGCCTAATTTGCCATGTCAAAAATGTCAAAACTATAATGTATTACTTTTTGCCATACAAAATATTAAATACCAGTATTAAAATATTTTTTAATTAATAAATATCAATATATTTTCACACCTCATGACATTCTACAACCTAATTTGCCATGTCAAAAAAGTTCAAATACTATAATTATTACTTTTTTGCATACCAAATATATAACATTTCTTTCAAGGCAGCTTTCATTTATTTAGTTTTTTTAACTAATATTTACATTTTATTTCAGCTTTATTTCAATGATCAGAAATGTTTTTAATAGTCTTAGTTTTAGATAACAGTAAAAACCCTGATCCTCTCGCATGACTTTACACTCAGCAATATTCTTCAAGAAATCTCAAAGTAAAAATGTTAGATTTCAAAAGTCAAAATGTCAGCATTTTGAAGTTTCACGTCAATCCAGCTAATAGTTGTGTACTTAGTGTGACCACCGGGTCATGCACTTGCCCCGTGAAAACAGCGTCCAGCAGCCTCCAGGGCCTGAGTATTAGCACCTCATTAAAGTAACACCTTCCTCCAGCTGCAGGGCCGAACACCAGGAGTCCGACCCGAGGTGGAGGAGCCCGCGGGGCAGATCCTCCCCTGCTGAGGCCAGCGAGAGATCTCACACCTCCCCAGGGAAGGTTTTATGTTGCTGTTCACTCACCAGGGTGTGAAGAGACACTTGCGGAGCGACATGGCACAGCTACTGTTTAACAGCAGGAGTCTCTGTTTACTCTTCAGCAGGGGAGAAGACACCTCTACTAGTGTTTCTCTTTCAGCCCGTGACTCTTCACTCACTTATAATGACTTTACAGTTGTTGCTGATATAGATAAACAATAATGTAGTGTTTCTCGCATGTTTGACTTGCGTTGCCAATTATTCTGATGCTGAAAATAGGTTATTTATTGAACGTTTTCCTGTAACTGATTTGGAATGGCGGCTGACGATCAACATAAATGCAGTGGCTCTGAAAGTCAAGGGACACTCAAATCAGACTTACAGTAAAATGTATGAATTTCAACGAAAGTGTCATCTGCAAATCTGACATTTGTTCATCTATCTATCTATCTATCTATCTATCTATCTATCTATCTATCTATCTATCTATCTATCTATCTATCTATCTATCTATCTATCTATCTATCTATCTATCTATCTATCTATCTATCTATCTCTATTCACCAAAGAATTCTGCTATCTATCTATCTATCTATCTATCTATCTATCTATCTATCTATCTATCTATCTATCTATCTATCTATCTATCTATCTATCTATCTATCTATCTATCTATCTATCTATCTATCTATCTATCTATCTATCTATCTATCTATCTATCTATCTATCTATCTATTCACCAAAGAATTCTGTTATCTATCTATCTATCTATCTATCTATCTATCTATCTATCTATCTATCTATCTATCTATCTATCTATCTATCTATCTATCTATCTATCTATCTATCTATCTATCTATCTATCTATCTATCTATCTATCTATCTATCTATCTATCTATCTATCTATCTATCTATCTATCTATCTCTATTCACCAAAGAATTCTGTTATCTATCTATCCATCTATCTATCTATCTATCTATCTATCTATCTATCTATCTATCTATCTATCTATCTATCTATCTATCTATCTATCTATCTATCTATCTATCTATCTATCTATCTATCTATCTATCTATCTATCTATCTATCTATCTATCTATCTATCTATCTATCTATCTATCTATCTATCTATCTCTATTCACCAAAGAATTCTGTTACCACAAAAAATATTAAGTGGCACAACTATTTTCAACATAGATAATGATAAGAAATGTTTCTATAGCAGAAAAATTCAAAAGCTGAAAATGTATTGTTTCCGCAGGAATTAATTACATTTTAAAATAATAATACAAATAAAAATAGAAAACGGTTATTTTAAATTGTAAAAATATTATTATTATTTATTTTTATTATTACTGTATTTTTGATCAAATAAATGTAGACTTTAGCATAGGAAATCATACAGACCCAAAACTTTTTACTGATTGAGTGTGTTTATATAATTGTATGTCTATGAACACCAGTTACACCAGCAAAGACAGTTGTGTAAGATATCTTTAATTGATAATCGCTTTACTGTTTTAAATGTAAAATTTGAATGGCTCTAGGTTCAATATATTACTTCAATTTGTCACTTGCAGTCAAGCGCATGCTAACCTGTATAATAATTCAATATTGGTAATTATTTCCATGACTATAAATATTATGATTGTCATCTGTTTAGATAAAGTTTGATTAATTGATCAGCCGGAGCATCTACTGGCTGTCTGACCACATCATGTTATCAGGGACAATGATCTCGACATGCTAATCACACAATGTTTTTGTGTTGGAAGTCTTGACGTAAGTGATGAATGATGTTCAGATTCCCGCTGGGTGAAACAAAAGCAGGACTCCTGCCTCACCTTGTCGAGCGGCTTGTTTGGACTAGAGGCTTAAAGGGAGGCGTCAAAGTGTGCCTCTCAACTGTAAGAAGCTTTCCTCTGGAGCAGCAGGGCCCTCGTTCACACACAGATAATCACATCCCCCGGTCCCAGACCCGCGGAGCTCACAGAGACTAACCTGTCCTTTTTTTATTGTACACATATACACATATACACAGATTGGACTGTCTTTTTAGGAGTTATGAGGGAACATACATAATATCCAAAGTAGTACTGATTTGGGTAGGGAGCTACATTTTGTTAATGTAAGTGCAGTTTATGTAACTATTAGAACATAATTATATAGTTTATATACGTTTTTAATATTCAGAAATTACATTTTCATTAGTATTTCATCTGCTACATAAATGTATGCATTTAGCAACTAATTGTGTGCATTTAAATCATACCTTTTGCTAATATGTCTAAATCAAATCCTTGTTAACTTATCACAAAGTTCTATCAAACTGACCCAATGTATGAGAAGCTATGCTATACCGTACATCTGATACACTATATTGGCAAAAGTATTGGGACACCCCTCCAAATCATTGAATTCAGATGTTCCAATCATTTTCATGGTGTCAATAGCTACAGACCTCCAAACTTTGTGTGGCCTTCAGATTAGCTCAAGAACAGTGCATAGAGAGCTTCGTGGAATGTGTTTCCATGGCCGAGCAGCTGCATCCAAGCCTTACATCACCAAGTGCAATGCAAAGCGTGGGATGCAGTGGTGTAAAGCACGCCACCACTGTACTCTAGAGCAGTGTTGGGCACGTTACTTTAAAAAAGTAATTAGTTATAGTTACTAGTTACTTCTTACAAATAGTAACTGAGTTAGTAACTGAGTTACATCATTATAAAAGTAACTAATTACCAGGGAAAGTAATTACTGCGTTACTTTTTTTTTGGTCAAAAGTTCAAATATGTCAAATAACTTGGATGCCCCCAATTTAAATATGTTAAATGAATGAATTAGACACTAAACATTGTACATTAATGTACACTATTGTAATGTTGCTGTGGGACAATGTGAGAGACACCTATCAAATTCAATATAGTGTAAATATTATCAGTACTTTACTACTCCTTTGGTAGTGGAGCTCACGTTATCACCTGGGTTTTTAGCCGCTCATGTTGTGGTTGTGGCATGTTGAAGACTGGAGTAAATTGCAAAAATGAAATAATATTTCATGATTTTCATGTTTTACTGTTTTTCATTGGGAAAAAAATGCAGCCTTGGAGCATCTTTAAAAAATGTTAATAAAATCTTACAGTACGGTAGTGTATATTATAAACATATTATTTTTTCCTATAATCTAGTGCCTAATAAATAAATATGTTATTAAACTGTTAATATGTGCAAAGTGGAATTTCATCACCATTGTTTATGCAAGGAATATATTCATATGGAAATTTTTTTCTTAATGTATTCCTGATCCTTTTCCATGACTCAATGAATTGAGGTTAAACTGCAACAAATTTAAACAAATTTAACAAAATCTGTGGTCATAGTCATGAAGGTTTAGTTTAACAGTATTTAGTGAATGTGAAAGGAAGGAATAGATTGTATCTTTGTGTCTGCAAACAGCTTATAACTAACCCAAGGTCAGGGACTGGACTTGACCTTCGATTCATCAGCCTGTTGATGGACGGTCTTGAGCAAGACCATATGTACAAAAATTGCTTTTAAATCAGTACAACCTTGACATCACAGTCAGGTTTCATGGTTCTCACTTTATTATACTATAACACATTAAATCATAATGTGGTTTCACACCCATTACAACAATATAAATGTGTGTTTGTAGACTAGAGTGCATTATGTCTGAACTGAAAAAAAAAAGATGGAGGAAGATTTTTCATGGAAATGTGAAGCACCAATTTGAGTCTAAAAATAGCTTCATTACCATGACCAGATCCGGAGACCTATTTATGTATTCACTGAGCGAATGAACAATTAAAGTGCACAGATTGGCACACGAGAGGTGGGAGCCAGCATGGGGTTTGTGTCAACACCGCTGGCGTCTCCTCTGCTCTTATCCAGTTGTTGATATCCATTTGAGTGTTCCCCACTGGGATCCATTAATAAAACATTGGAAAAACATCTCATCCTTCAGCGCGAAAGATAAAACAAATCAAACATGTTTTGGAGGAAGAGCACATTAGGTGAATATCATCACATTCAGTGTTTCCATGCCTATATCATTCCAGTAATGATAAAATAAGTCGTTTCTCTGAAATGTTGGACTGTGCCCTTAATTTATTGGGTATTCCCAGGATCTCAGCTCTTGTAGCCTCTAGGACAATGCCAAAGTGTTTTTTTTTCTTTCTTTTTTTTCGCCAAAATTGTAGCTTTCATTGGGTTTAAAGGGCATGAAGAGATGGGGTAGTTCTCTGAGACTTGAGAAAGTCTTTGCTTTGAGCCGAAGCCTGTTCTGCTGTCCGTCAGGACGTGCAGGTCACTTTGAGAGGCTTTAAATATGTTGGCCACATTAGCTCCTCTGTTTCAGTAATGCGCTTAAATGTTGGACGGCGAGTATAGAAGCCCCTCTTCCACTGCCGTTAGTGAATAGGCTACTCTTTCCATAAAGTTGATGCCTTCTTGGTTGGGTCCCATCTGCTGCGATTGAAAGGCCTTGAAAAGGGTTTTCTTTTTGGATTGTTCCCATATCTCTTGTTGGCAGCTGAGTTCTCTGGGCAGACACACAGGCCCTAGACTTCCCCTCCCATTTCATTCTTACTTTCTCAGGCCTTTCAGGGAGGCAGGCTTAGGAAAAAGGAGGAATAAAAAAATGCTCGCCACGTTTGGAAGGAAGGCCTCATCTGAGCTTTTTGTGTGATTGATGATTTTTGAGGGTGAAGATTCATATGGATGGCAGTAGGGTGTTTGCGTGAACCTCGAATCCTTGAGTCCTTGAATCTATTCACAAAGAACAGCAATTGTCCAATTAGCATTTAACATAAAAACCATTGGGGTAGACGTACGCCAATGGCCAGTTCCCCCTCTTGCTTCCACACACAGTTTATTTGGAATGAATTACAATTCATTAAGGAGCTCGACTAGAAGAGGTTAGTTGGAGTGTCCCAGCTCATATTCAGATATGTCTTATCTGTTCTTC
>CM042263.1:26009894-26232394 GCA_023566225.1 Romanogobio albipinnatus | reverse complement strand
GTTTAGTGCTGCTTGGGTACACCCTAAAGATGCTGCCTCCTGCCCCACGGCTCCGAGCGGCAGAGTAGCGCATGGCGGGGTTCCTTTTCTGAGATCTCCTTTTGTGCGTGTGTGTTTTTCACCTCCCCTGCCTCTTCATTTTCCATTTCTGCCATTACATGCACTCTAAGTGAGTGAACGCAACAAAAGAGCAAGTTGTCGGCTGTGCAAGGAAGCAACATCTCTGAAAAGGGAAGAGATGTTAATGTAGTACAGTGATGGTAAGCCTGGCGGACAGTAAATGCAACGTCTTTTATGTTTTCGTGAGCGTTGCGGTCTATAAAGCTTCATCGCGTTCTGTTTGGATGCCTGGTTTTAAGGGTAGACATTAAGTCAGACTAAGAGCACATGTGGCCGTAAGCTCACAAGTGGAAAAAATCCAGCTCCAAGCTGCTGGATGATCAGAGACACCCATTACATGAAATGTAATATTTGAGTGTGGTTTTGAGTACATTGTGCTTGGGACACGGTTTATTTAAAAAGAAATAATGCCTGAAATAATGTCAATAGTGCTGTAAACAATCTGATTATATTTTGGCAGTATTAAAGTGATTGATGATTAGGACAGCCAAATGGTTTGCAAACTGACACTTTCAAAGCAAATCAAAACATAATTGCAATGTTTACTTTCAACATATAATTCACAACATAAATGAAACAGGTTGCTGTAATGTAATGTAATATTAAGCTGCTCTCTGTTTACTTTTGTCTGTCATTTAATGTGTCTTAATCTCATTGAGGTTTCTGATCAGCTTAATTGTGTAATTCAGTCACTTTGATCACAGGAATTACATTTATGTTTAAGGCAACTTCAAAAACGGTTGTTTTGACTTGATTACAGGGCTTCGGAAAACATATTAATTCTTTTAAAGGGAGTGAAATCAAACACTTTTTTAAAATATCACGTTCAGCCATTTTTCCAACAAAGTGAAAAATTATGTTTTTCCATTTATGTTTTGCTTTGGCTGTGACCAGACTGTTTTTAAGATATTTCAAAATATAACAACACAAATCATAGCATGCTTTTTTTTTTTTTTTTTAAATGTGTTGGGTTTTTTAGACTTAAATGGGCTTTTGTCAGTATACAGCGGATTATTGTTCATATTTATTATTAATGTCTGCTTTGTATGCACACATCATTTCCTCTTTGCCGTGCCGCTCACAAAAGCAGTCAGGCCAGGTGGGGTTTAACACCGTGTGTCCATCCGTGTCTTCCTGCGCTGGCATGCTACTCTTCTGGCCTAAACTCACAGCCACTTTTGTTTTCAACTCACCCTGTCCGTTCTTTTGAACACTGTTGAACTGAAACCACTAAATTAGCTGTTTGGCTTTGTGTCCCACTTGTTGGGATGTGAACATATGTCCACTCGGCTTAATATCAACGTGTCCTTGATGCTCTGTGGATGGGTGTCAGAAACATATGCGCCTCTTCTCTGACATCTGCTTGACTTCCCATTACCATTTCACAGTTTATGGCAGAGAGCTGGTCAAACAAGCACCTTAATACTATTAATAGTATTGCAATTAATGAGTTTATAGTATTTAATCTATATATAATCTACATACACACGTTAATTATTACAAATAAAAAATATACATTTGACAAATGCATTTCTGTACTGTTACCCTGTTTGGCCTGCGTTCAGTGCTCTGCTGTGAATGCTGGGAAGGCACTGCTGTTGATATAATAGAGCAGATCTGCTTCAACTGAACACAATACAGCGCTAAGACCTGATCTGAGCTTCACTGTCACAGCCAAACGCTGCATATCAGAGAGCACCACAGGAACACAGCCACGTCCAGCACTTCAGACGGTCCCTGATGAACATAGGATAGAAATAGGATTAGAGGGGAAATCATATAAGCAGTTAATTGAACAACAATACCTTTATTCAGGGAATGTTGGATCAGAATCTGAGAGCTCAACACTCCAAATGTTGAATGCTGGGATGGATTGTTTTTGTCATTTGACCCTTTAGAGTTTTTTAAATTTTTACATGACAATATTTGTTATTTTGTTACACAATTAAAATATAATTACATTCATAACGTTAATACATTTTGTTGTATTTGCAAGAACATATTTACCTTGTTGTTCAGTAGGTATTATGCACTTGCATATGTAATTACAATGTAATAAACAGGTTTGAATTTCTGGTTACATTTGATGGTGTCTTTGTTACAATTACAGTGTCATTATGCATTTAAGTACTGAGAAATATGAATTTACTACATTTGGTTTAGGGTTAGTCGGATGTAATTATGCATAATTTACTGCTATAACTACGGGAACTACATGTAACATGTAACAATGACACTATACATTTAAGTACTGAGAAATATTAATTTGCTACATGTACTTACGTACTTACGAATTTGGTTTTGGGTTAGTTTCATGTAATTATGCATAATTTATAGCTATTACTGTAGTAACTACTTGTAACATGTAACAAGGACACTGTAAAATAAAGTGGGTTAGACTTTATGTTAAGGTGTCTTTGTTACAGTGTAATTATACATTTAAGTACTGAGTAATATTAATTAACTACATGTACTTACTATAGGGTTAGGGTACGATTAGGATTTGGTTGAGGGTTAGTTGCATGTAATTATGCATAATTTACTGTTATTAATATAGTAACTGCATGTAACATATGTAACAATGACGCTGTAAAATAAAGTGTTACTATAAAGTGTTGCCGATTTTTTTTTTACACAATTATCATACATCTCTGTTAAGAGAAAGTTGAGTACTGGGATCTAGGTTTTTTTTGTTTTGTTTGTTTTTTTACTTCATATTGAAATAAATATTCGCTATTTTTAGTTTTCATTAATTTTGTTGGGTAACTCTGTATTTCACAGTGTCCCTTGTTACATATGTTACATGTAGTTACATGTATTGTACTGTAGTAATAACAGTAAATTATGCATAATTACATGCAACCCTAATCCGACCATAACCCTATAGTAAGTACATGTAGTTAATCAATATTGCTCAGTACTTAAATATATAATTACACTGTAACAATGACACCTTAAAATAGTGTAACTTAGTGTAATTATCCATAATTATAACACTAACAAAAAACTATTTTGAAGTTGCTGATAATAATTATGTAATACTCGTCATTCATTAGTTGTTACATAGTACTTACATTGTAATTACAATGTAATAAACGCTAATTTAAGATTTTCTTTAAAACAATGATCAAACATGTATTATCTGAGAGCATGATATTCCAAAACGTTTCTGGCATTATAGCTTTTCCACTTGACCCTGATATATTAGTTATTAATCAGTATTAATCATATTATCAATAACTGACAAATAAAAATTAAACATATGTATTGCAATGTTTTCTCTTTTGATGATATCCTGTGTCACCAATATTTTTTTAAGTGGAAACAAAGTTGATAGTTACTGAAATGGAATGATTTTATTGTGCAGTGGTAATTGATACACATTTGTTTGCATGCCAAATGTAGGTGAGAGGTGCGAGTGTGTGTGTGAGAGAGAGATTAGAGGGATTCCTCTGCGTTTTCTCTGGGGAGGCCGGTCAGGATGGTGAGTCCCCAGGGTAAGACCGCAGCACACTAGCTGTGTGTTCCCAAATAATGAGGGTCAACAACAGTTGTTTAATTTAGCTGCGACAAAAGCGAAAAGAAACCACTGAGCTTTTCAAATCACAAAGGCCGTGACTGTCACCCAAATCAAGATGTATGGATTTGATTCATGTCAAGTCGGCATTCTGGGAAATATCCAGTGGGTCGAGCTTTTCCCAGAGTCAAAATAAGTAAATGGGACTGTTATGAAGTGTGTGACACAAGAAATTACATTTTCAACGGTTAGTCAAAGAATGAGAATTTCCCAAGTTTTGTGTTTTACTAATTTGATCAGATATTCTATTTGAATGATATATGATTATTTAATGCGATTTATATAATTATTGGTATGTGATATATCTGTGTGCAGAAAATTATTAAAAGGTTCAGTGGGGCTCCATATAGAACGCAATGGTTCTTGACTCAGTTTGAAAGAATCCTTAAAGACAAAAGGTTCTATAAAATGAGAAATGTTGTATTATTATTATTATTATTATTATTATTATTATTATTATTATTATTGTTGTTATTATTGTTATCATTGCATAATACTTTCATGTTTAATAAGTCATTTATGTGTTTTTTTTTTTTTTGTACAGTGATAAAGTGTTTAGGAGCTGTTTAATTCATACAATTGAATAAAGATTAAAGATGAGTTCAAACTAATTGTATTCATTAAAACTAAACCCATAAAATGATCCCTAAAATGTACTCTTCTAAGAGTGCATGTATACATTCAAAATTCAAAATGCAAAAATACATAAATAAATAAATAAATACTTACATTTTCAGAACCCACCTAGGCCTGGATTTTATTTATTTATGTATACTTACAAAGGATACAAGATACAATAACAATACAAAGCTTCAGACTTTGTTGGTAGCATTTCCGTTTCAGTGACGTCTAAGTAACAAACGAGTCCCAATGTTGTCAGTTTAGCAGTTGAGTCTCTGTCTCTGCTGGTATTTATTTAAGGGGGGAGATGATGTAGATGATGTATTTGTTTGTAGGGGTGTCGCACTCTTTAGTGCTCGACTGAGAGGAAGACCTGCTGTAGTGATCCAGCCTGATGAAAAGTGAGGCTACCGCTGGGTGCTGAGAAAATGAGAGCCATTACTGGGCCAAAAACACTGTCATTTGGGTAAAGAATGAGCCAGCAAGAGGTGCAGCCGGGCGGGTATACAGAGCTTGATGTTATAAAAGGGGGGCCAAGGGGGAGACAGCAATTTTACCTGGCAGGGCTTTGAGGTGCTAGCGAACAGTAGATGAGACTGTAATCAGAAGGCAAAGGCCTTCTCGAGCTTTGTGCCGAGGTGCTCAGAACTGTAACGAAAATGAGTGTGCAAAGCGAAACCATGTCCAAAGACTCTAGAGTCAATATCAATGCAGGACTCAAAAGAGTCCCACTTTGGCTAGGTTTGGACACAACAAATGCAACAGTGCAATAAAGCTGGATTTAATTCTCAAAGGTAATTATCTAAGATCCTCATTATTCATCATATTTTGCCATGAAAATACATCATTTTGCCGATACATCGTTTGAAAAAGTTTCATGATAAAAATAATAATCATAATAAAATATTGACTGTACTAAACCAATTCTTACAGTTGTGACATAATAATAATAATAATAATAACAAGAATAAATACTTGTTGCTAAAAACTAATAAAGTTGTGACATCTTTTATTATTATTATTATTGTTATTATTATTAATGTTACCCGTTCTTATGATGGTTATTATTATTATATTAGATCTAATCTAGATTCATAATAATAATAATAATAATAATAATAATGACATTATTATTAACAACAACTGTAATAATTAAGGGTAACAAATTGGTAAATTATTATTATTATTATTATTAGTAGTAGTAGTAGCAGCAGCAGCAGTAGTATTAATAATACTAATGCTACTATTACTACTACTACTAATAATAATAAAAATATAAAACAATAATTACAATCTTGAACTTTATTTGTCTTGGACTGAACCATTGACCTCATGCCGGGTAAGCCAGTGCCCTGTGGTAAAATATACTCATGCTCCATCCCTGAACAGATAGCCATAGAGGAGTAAATTCAAGAGGCTCTCCAGCAAGGAAACATCTGTCCTTCTACCTCACCTGCTGCTTTGAGTTTCTTATTCATGGCCAAGAGGACAAATACTTGAGGCCTTGCACTGATCACCAGACATTGAACAAGATCACAGCAAAATCCCGTTACCCACTTCCCCTCGTCCCAGTGGCCATGGAACACCTTAGAAGTGCTACCATCTTTACCAAGTTGGACCTCTAAAGTGCCTACAACCTCATCTGTATACGTGAGGGAGATGAATGGAAGACCACTTTTGTAACCCCTACAGGCCACTATGAATATTGTGTCATGCCGTATGGCTACTTATTCCAGTATTCCATGCATGAGGTGCTCTGAGATTACCTCCACTGGTTCGTGCTAGTCTACACTGATGATATCCTAGTGTACTCCTGGAGCTTGACTGAACATCACCAGCACATTTTGGAGGTCCTCCAATGCCTTCAAAAATGCCACCTGCTCTTCAAAGTGGAGAAATTTCAGTTCCATCAATCCTTGTGAAAGAGTTACAGTACTTCCTTGGATTTGTCAATTTTTCATCCACAATTTCAGATTTCACAATCTCCTGAAGGCCCAAGGCAGGCTCAAGTCTCTGTCCTCGGCTCCAGCAGCCACAGAAGCCATGCAACTGCTGAAGAAGGCCTTTACCAGCGCACCCACTCCTCATTCGTCCTGACTCAGATAAACCCTTTGCGGTGTTATCTCAGCAGCAGGGGACACCACCTAAGCTCCATCCTACCTTCTATTCCAAGAAAATATTCCCTGGTGGAAAATAATTATGACATTGGTAATCGTGAGCTGTTGGCCATCAAGCTAGCGCTAGAAGAATGGCGCTATTGGCTAGAGGGAGCCCATCACCCCTTCACAGTGTTTACTGATGACGAGAACCTAGAATATCTCCAAGCCGCAAAATGCCTGAATCCCCATCAAGCGTGTTTGGTCTCTTCCTCAGAACCTTCTGTCACGGCCACCAGAACTCCTGGAGCCGGTTCCTCACCTGGGACCAGTACGCTCAGAACTCCCTCGAGCAATCTGCCACTGGTCTAACACCATTTCAATGTGTGCTTCCAGCCCCTTCTGTTTCTATGGTCCAGGGAACCTTCTGATGTTCCAGCGGTTGACTACTGATTCCAGGAGAGTGAGAGAGTCTGCCACACAGTTCATCACCATCTCCAATGAGCAGTTTGACACCAGAAGGGTCATACCAATGCCTGGCGGATCCTATTTATGAGCCTGGACAAAAGGTTTGGCTCTCTACTAGAGATTTCTAGTCGCCTACCATGTAGGAAGCTGAGTTCCAGGTAGATTGGCCGCTTTACCATCATCAATGATGTCAACTTCAATTGCCTGCACATTACAAGATCCACCCCACATTTCACATATCACTGCTAGCACACACCTGTCTCCCCCTTCCACAGAACCTTGTGCCTTTGGAGGATCCCCCCTTCTGATGATCATCAAGGATGTTCCCATCAATGCAGTCCGTGAGATACTGGACTCCCGGCACTTGGGGTACCTGGTTGACTGGGAAGGTTACGGGCTAGAGGAGCGTTCCTTGGTACCCAGAGAGGATATTCTAGACCCCACTCTACTCACCTCATTCCATGCTTCACATCCTAACCATCCAGCAACTCATGGAAGAGGCCGGTCGCCTCATCGTCAGGGTCTTCGGCCCTCAGGAGCGGGCTGTGGAGGGAAGGGGGGGGGGGGGGGTACTGTCACTCCTGCCTCCAGCCACTCACTCCCTCGTCACTGATCACTCCTCAAACCACTGTGGATCTCACCTGTCACCGGCAAATGAGGTGTGTGCTATCCATGACTCCACTCCTGCAGTCCCAATGTCCACCAGTATCCTGCAAAATAGAAAGACTGTATACAGTCTATTCAAGTTACCATTTTCCAGTACCCTTACTATATTCATTCACCCAATTGATCTCCTTCATTGCTGCTCAATAAAGATCACTATTAATGTTCATCTATTCTCTCTGAGTCTGGGTATCGTTACATTCTTATTAACAACAACTGTAATAATTCAGGATAACAAATTGGTTAATTATTATTATTAATAGTAGTAGTAGTAGTAGTGGTGGTGGTGGTGGTGGTGGTAGTGGTATCATTATTATTATTAATGGTACAGGCAATAATAATAATAATAATACATTTTGGTAATACTTTATTTTACAGTGTCCTTGCTATTATGTTACATGTACTTACTATAGTAATAGCAGTAAATTATGCATAATTACATGCAACTAACCCTCAACCAAACCCTAACCCTGTAGTGCATGTAGTTAATTTAAATATATACTGTAACATGACACCTTAAAATAAAAAGTGACCTTAGTTTTTATTATTAACATAAACTTAATGCAGGGTAACAAATTGGTAAATTATGCCAAATTAAAATGTAAATGATTAATAAACTATTTAAAATGTACATTTATACATCTTATAATTTATAATTTTTGGGGCAGTCGTGGCCTAATGGTTAGAGAGTCGGACTTGCAACCCAAAGGTTGTGGGTTCGAGTCTCAGGTCCGGCAGGAATTGTCAGTGGGGGGAGTGAATACCAGCGCTCTCCTCCACCCTCAATACCACGACTGAGGTGACCCTTGAGCAAGGCACCGAACCCCCAATTGCTCCCCGGGCGCCGCAGCAATATGCCCACTGTTCCGAGTGTGTTCACGGTGTGTGGGTTCACTACTGTGTGTGTGCACTTGGATGGGTTAAATGCAGAGCACAAATTCCAAGTATGGGTCACCATACTTGGCCTCACTTCACTTCATTTAGACATAATAATAATAATAATAATAATAGTTACATAGAGTGTTAATAAATGCTTTATTAACACGCAATGCTTTATTAACACGCACTTTCCTACTGTAATTCATGATTCGTTCTGGTAGTTATAAAACATTTAGTAGTTGTCAGTTATTTTTGTGAGCTTATCTAAAGTGAGGACGTTTTATGCCTCGTAAAGCTTTTACAAAGAAGATCGAAAGGCTCAGTTTCTTCTAAACAGAAAAAGGAAACAAACACAACAGAGAATGATACAGAAATTTGACATATTTTTTTAAAAATGCAAAAACTGAAAATGTACACTGTATAACATGAAAAAATAAACCTCTGCTATGTCATAGAACATAAAAAAATCAAATACACCTCCAGAAAACAACTGTGCAGTAAAATGAAACTAAGCCTCAAGTGTACAGTTGTAGAGTTTCATTTTTTTTGTATCTGTCAACCACTGACAATAATGTACTGTAAATAATGTAATACTGAATTTAGAAATTAAATAGATTATTAGTTGATCTAAATTGATCATTAATAAAGTATACAAATGCTATATTTATAAACTGCTTATTAATGTCTATTAATGCTTTATAAATTATGAATTGACTATTTACTAATGCTTAACTAATGATTCATAGCGTGAGTTATTATAAAGTGTTCCCAAAATATGTTTGCTAGGGGGATCTGGGTTGGTTCTTACTAGCTCAAGTCAAGAGCTCAAGGATTCCCCAATGTTTGTTCCCCTATATAGTGGCTTTTATTAAATATTATTCTATAAAATAATAATATGGTTAATGTTAAAAAATAAATAATAGTGTTTTAAACTGAGTGAATCTTACCATTTTGTAATTTCCTGTGAAATTCCAATCAAAGGTCGCCCATCATTTGTTACCCTCAAGTTTCAATTCTACCACAATTTCTTCTGTATTGAAAAGAAAGGGGATTTAATTCGAGCACTTTTCTAATTGATGGAGCTCATTTAGGCTGGTTGTGAATGACAGGAAATGCTTGTGAGTCGCACCACTTCTTGTTTACGAAGCTGAATTTCAAATCACTCTGCCTCCACATCTGTCATCTTTAGGGTTAAAGGACACAGATGGCAGACTCGCTGGCATTCAACCAACGCGCAGTGTGCCAATTGGATGCCAGGCTGTGAAGAGGGAAACTTCTCATCTCCCTGTTAACTGTCTCAGGTCTCTGTGACACCAGATGTCCCTCGAATGTTCTTGAGCGACAACTTATGTTGTTGCAATCTTGGTTTTAATCACTCTCATTTATCCAAATGGGCCTCCAATAGCTTTGAATAGGAAATTAGGCATTTCAGCGAAGGCTTGAATCGGGATAAATCATTTAAGGGTTTGACATCACGCTCATAAACTTTGTCTCGTATCGCCGGGCGGAAATGAAGCGAGGGGTGATACTTAAACACTAATCACTCAGCTAAGTCCATTTGTTTTGGTGACTGGCCGAGCATTAGGCCTCTTCTGGACTTCAGTCAAGTCGACGCTCATCTTTTTGATCTTCAATATTAAGTCTTTTTAAGCGATAATTGAAGTTGGGGAGCGGACGATAAACCGCATAGCCCTTCGTGTCCATCCGACTCGCTGGAGTAAATGATATACCTCGTGGTGTAAATATGCGGCTGGTATTGCGCTGAAATTTGAAAGCATATTAGTGTTATCCCTTCCCCTCAGGCAATTGGTCTTTTATGCCGTCAGATTCTCGCTTCTGATAATATTAAGTGGAATTTGCCTCGCGTATCTGCAAAAATGGCTTTAACCGCTAACACATATGAATATGTTAATGTCGCGCGGGGAAATCTGCCATTTTACAGAAAGAATGACTGATCCGTCCCAAAGATCTTTTAGGTAAAATTAAAGCAGCCCTCATATTTAGCATCTATTTTGTCCTTTAGATGGAGGAATTTGAATATGACTAAATTACATTTTCTTTAATATCTCCTCTGGAAATTAGACCATCTGGCTTGGAGTCGTATTCGTTTTTGATGATGTTTTGAAATGCATTCGTTTTTAATGCATGGCTTAAGCTAATATATAATTCTTTGTGGCCTCTTTTCTGTGATTTGTTTCATGCTGTACACTCTTGAAAAGAAAAGTTCTTTATTGGCATTGAGGGTTTCACACCTTTAGAAGAAAAGGTTCTATAATAGAACTTTAGAGGTTTCTGTCAGGCCCGTTAAACATGAAAGTATTATGCAACAACTTACATAGAACCTTTTTTGGGGTGTTCTTTAAAATTGAGACAAGAACCCTAGGTTCTAAATAGAACCTTTTTGAAGAACCTATGGAACTTCTAGTTTTTATTTTCTGTTTCCTTTTGAATTGGTTTTAGTTTTAGTCATTTTAGTGCATCAAGTTAAACTAAATGAAAATGAGAAATATTGTTTGTGGCAACTTGCTTAAGTTTCAAGTAACAAAAGCTTTAGTTTGGAACTTTTTTTATTTTTAATGCTGGTGTTTTGCAAACATTTTTATCAGTTTACCCCTATATTAAGGACAAATATATATACAGTCAAACCAAAAAAAATATTCAGACACCAGATTTAATGTTTTACTAGTGGGTGCAGGACACTATAGTTAATTATATATGTACGTGGGGATAGCAAAATAAAGTAAACTGTGACAACAATTCTTCATACAGTGACTACCAATAAAATTGCTCCCAAATAAAAATTTGGGACCAAAATTATTCAGACACTTTGACCTGACCATGTTTTGCTTAAGTGTTTTTTTCTCTAATTGATAATGTGACTTTTACCCCACAGACTGAACAAAATAAAGCATTGCTTGGTCATTGGTTGACCTAAATTGGTATTATCTAATTGTGTACTTAAATTGAACAGCTGATTGGTTGATTGTAATCCATTACATACCTTTCCATCAAAGTTATCTGACATTATCAAGATGAATTGGTTCCGACACAGTTTAACTCTGAGTTCTTGTCATATTTTATTACCATTTTCTTAACTAAAGTGAATAAACTGTGATAATGTGAGAAAATGTTGAAGGTGTCTGAATACATTTGGTTTGACTGTATATAATGTATTTTTTTGCTCAGACCCAAAATGTAAACACTATTGTTTTTATGAAATGAAAGCGAGTTCTTCGCCTCATGCATTTCTATGTATCTGCAAGTGCCTGAGACTGTGCTGTGCTAAAATACCTCGGCAAATGATCAAAATTTAATTAGCAATATAAATGCCAGAAAGAGCACATCATGTGCAATTGTCTTGCTATCTTTCCAGAAATTAGTCTTTTTAAATGAATTTGCTGTATTAATCATCTCGAAAATATTTTTGATCACTGAATTAATAGTTTTCCATCCTGTTTTAGGTATTCATTGACATAGGTGATTGCCTCTTAATTACTACAACGGCCTCCTCCTATTCTGTCTTATTAATTCATGTTTCCTGGCACAGTCCCAAAAGGCAGTCTCGCCCTATATCTTCTAATTACTTCTGTAATTGAATTTGCTCACTGTTTCTGGGCGATTTTTTTCAAGGAACTGTTTGTTCGGCGGTTTATTGTGTCTTTGTGTGCCGGTCCTCAGCAGACAGAACATGTAGGGCCTCTTTTCTCTTTTCTCATTAATTTTCCAGAGCCTGCCTCCAGTTATTTATTTATTATTACCTGCCGAGGCAGCCCCTAACCGTGTGAACGCCGACGCAAACAGGGTGGAGGAAATTAATTAATTAGGATTGGTGAAACAATTACCTTGGGCCCCTCTCAGTCAGTCATTTGCTGAAGCCTTCGCCGATTTGAGAAGTACTTTGAAGTGCCATTACAGATACGCCACGCGGGGCGAGACTGCGGCAGTGCGGGCGACGCTGTGTAAACGTCTTTCCAAATAAGATTTGGAGTGAGCTGTACACCGCGCTGTTGGTGTAGAGCATAAAGGGATATAATTTAATCCATATGAAAGGATATATCTGGAAGGCGTCCGAGACGCATCGAAGCCCGGGCACAAAAGTCACTCAAGTTAATGCAGAGATTAATGGCGTAATTGAATGAGGCACGAGTGGACGCTCGTCCCGGGCCCTTATCGGAGCCCATCGCGGCCGCTCGACTGACCGCCGATGGACCCTCAGGGTTCATTGTCCTCGTGTCAGAGGCCATTATCCGGCGGCGGCGGCGGAAAATTCTTCCCTCCGCTCTGACGGTGCATGTGTGTCTTTGAAAAACTTTCCCCCACTCGCCCATTGATTTATTTTTCCTTTTCGCCGCTCCTATCTCCCCTCCTTTTGTTTCCTTATCGTCACTTCAGGTTATTATGTGCAAAGTATTGACAGCACTAGAAGGCCTGTGGTCGATGGCGAGCTAATGCATCCGTAATCCCGCCTTTGTTACTCCGGAATGTTTCGTGTGGGTCTCCGATGAGGAGAGAGGTGCAAAGCTGTTGATCCAGGTTTTATTTGTCACGAAGCCCATCCATCAATCAAACCCAAGACCATCTGACTGACTGAATGACACGCCGACTGGGCTGAGGAAATTTGATAACGGCGTATTGTCAGGCAGCTTCACTGACTTTTTTTCCCCTCCCGATAAGAAATACATTTGACTGGAGCAGATAAGCGCACAAGGGGTAAAGCCTTAAAGAGAGAGGGTGACACATATGCCATAAGAGGGGGGCTTTTCTTCCTTTAAGAGCCCTGGTGTAAATGATAGGTTTGGCAAACAGGACAAACACAGATTCAAAAGCCTGCAACATCCAAGTGCAATGGATATACCTAGATTATTTAAAAAGATGCCAGATAGTAACAATTCCCCATCTGTTTGTGCCATTATGGAAACAGCACGCTAGAGTACGCATGCAGAGAGAAGTGTAATGCCGTGTTTTGCACACAGGTTTAGGCCCTCTCGCATTATCGCCATGCATTTAATGCACTGCTGGTCATGTTTTATAATAAAGCATTACGCCAAGACTTTCTCCCATTGTAAGCGTCTCACTGTAACCTAAATGTTTGCCTGTGTAGAGAAAAGGTATACTTGTACCAGAATATTTCTTTAAATTCGGCCAATTATTACAGTCGTGGTCACTTTATTGTTATTCGAGTATTATGTTGAATAGGCTCATCCATATTTGAATTTAGAGAACTAACCATTTTGTCCATCATTGGGACTTGCAAATTTCTGTGTAAAATCCTTTATGTAAGAATGGATTTACATACAAACAATAAACTGTCCCTTTGCTGTGGTGTAATTCATAAAACATCTTTATGTGGTACCTCATAATACAGCTAAAATATGTGCATTTTAAATCCATTTATTTTTATTTTTATTAAAATAGATGACATATATGTTAGCAGACAAACTCCAAACTCGTCCATTCCTGACCATCTTCCCAACATTAGGGACGCTGACCCATAAAAAGATTCTCCAGCAAAGGCGAAGAAAGCAAAGAAATTACCAGAGGGCAAGAAAATGGACGTTATTGTGACCCGTACATTAACACACTGTATGATTAAGTAAGTTTTTGTGCTGTAATGACCAGAGGCTAAGGAGTCCGAAAAGAAAGGGGGAAAAAAAATCAATGTAAGACTGCAGCAGATTAGCTTGACAAATTACATGCGCTCGACTGGCCTATTGTACAGTATGTCTCCTATATTCTTTAAGAAGACATCACAAAATGGAGCTGCCAAATGGCGTATGGACTCCCGAGATCATTTTTATTGATTTTGCACAAACATCAATGAGGGATTGGGGTGGTCGTGTGCTCCTTGTGACAGGACGGGATCCAAATGCCGCTGCATCAATACTGGGTCAGACGCTGTCATTGTTCCTGCCGATGGACGATCTCGTTCTTGAGATCTCCTCATCTCGAGGACAACAACAACTCTTCGGTAACTGAGTTTTGGTGAGACAAATAGTTCTGTTGTTGAAGAAGCTGTGGCTTGGTTGTAATGATACAAAAAAATAGCATTTGTTACATCAAAACCTTGTTTATTCATGATATTTGTCGCAAGTCTCTTTAACTTCGAGACGGCAATGCGATTAATTTGAGATCAAATGGAGTCTTTTTCTTCTGAGAAACAGACCCAACAATGTCTCAAACGACACTCTCTTGCCAAACACACCAACCAGGACATTTGTGACCCTGGACCACAAAACCAGTCATAATCACACGGGTATATTTGTGGCAATAGCCAACAATACATTACATGGGGTAAAATTTGATGTGGAGCATGGGGCATATTTCTTTTATGCCAAAAACTGTAAATATATATAAAATTGTATCATTAGTAATAATATGCATTGCTAAGGATTTCATTTGGACAATTTTAAAGGCGATTTTCTCAATATTTAGATTTTTTTGCACCCTCAGATTCCAGATTTTCAAATAGTTGTATCTCGGCCAAATATTGTCCTATCCTAACAAACCATACATCATTGGAAAGCTTTTTATTTAGCTTTCAGGTCATGTATAAATCTCAATTTCAAAATTGACCCCTATGACTGGTTTTGTGGTCCAGGGTCACATTTTATTGCTCTCAGGAGTCTTGACTAAGTTCTCAGTTGTTTGTCATTTAAGTTGTATCTTTGACTGAGCGATAACAAAAGACATGCGTTCTTGAAAATAAAGATTCTTTATTGTCTCCATTAGAACCTTTAACATTCATGGAACCTTTCCATTACACAAAGGGTTCTTTAGATGCTTTACATTAAGAAAATGTTATTCTTTTAAGGTCAGTTCAATGAAAGGTTCTTTGTGGAACCTTGGCATCACTGGCAGAATTCCTTTTTGGAACCTTTATTTTTAGAAAATAGCTTGTGGATTTGGTAGAATTAAAGGATAAATGTTTAGGCTCTTATTGAGATCTTTGAGTTTTGATCGCAGTGCAGTTTGAGACATCATTGAGATCTCTGAAACTCTGGAAAAGATTCATTTTAAGATATCATTTGTGATTTTTCTTATATTTCTATATTGTCTTAATTGTGTCTATTTTGTTCAGGAGAAACATTTGTTGATGCATCTAAAACAATTTCCCCTGAGTCTATCACATGATAGAAGCAGATTATGGTCAAATCACATCAATAAAAATGGGAATATTGCCATTTGCCAAACAATTCCCTTTGACGACAGCTTTGATTGTGTATTAAAGAGAAAAACTTTAATCTTGTTTCTACTAAAACTAGTTCTTCTGAGTCAACTCTTCATGTCAGCGCTCTCTCTCTCTCTGCTAGAGCTGTATTAATGCCATCTATCAGCGCATGAGCAGAGCATGTAACGTGATAAGAACTGGCAGCGTGATTCATTTGATTCTATTAGCATGTATCAGTGTGGCAGAGTTACATGGCAGCGTTAAACGGAGCAGATGTTAACAGTGGGAGGTGATGGAACAGCTTACACACACACACACACACAGATGCCGCAAACTGTTGCGTGCACTTGTCAGCGAGTGTAAACGCGCGTGTGTGCTTTATGATGCCATTTAAAGGAGAGCGTCGTAACGTAGGCCTTTTCCCACAGTGGCCCCCACGTCTCGCTGTGTGTGAATGGACGTTCCTACACCTCCATAACTCACATTTTCTTTGCTTTTCACACACAGACAAACGCTTGTGATTTATCTTCCCGTGAACCACCGGCATTTATGGGCTAGTTGTGAAATTCTACAACTACAGTATAAACAAGTGGGAAAGAAAAGCCCAGGATGGAGAAATGCACGTGGAGTCACGGCCGGTCCATCTGAGCACGAGACCTCCCCTGCAGTTCTGTCATTAAGTGTGTGTACATGAGCGAATATTACTTGCAGGAGGCGCTCGATGCTTGGAGTTAATTGTGTGTTTTTTTCCACTGTATGAAACTTTCAAAAATCCAATTAGGAACTTCATCAAGGAAGTTCATCAAGGAAGACTATTTGGAGTTGTGAAAATTATATCTTGAATGTGTCCTAAAAACTGGTTAAGCTTTGAAGCCATTTTATTTTATGATAATAATTATAGCCTTCATGTGAGCTTAGTGCCTGTCACTAAATACACACCTCCCCAGAGGGACATTTATTGCTCGGACGTTGCTCTTTCTTTGCCTTTAAGACTTAATGGAGTTCTTAGTTCTTAGTGTCGTTCTTAGATGTTTTTTCCTAACATTCCTTAGGAATAAAGCAACAAAAGAGAAAACTGTTAACAAAAATGTAGGAAAGAAAAACTACAGTTACTATTGAACATCTCAATTGTTTCTCCTACTCTTAAGCCTCCTGGTATTTTTCACCTCAGAAAAAAGACCCCAGTAATCTCACATGTGTCCTTTAGTTTATAGGAATATATCTTTATAATATGTTTTCCAAAGATTTGCCAAGGGACTTCTTTATTTTTATTAGGGTGCTATTTATGGCTCGTGAGGTTTTAAGATTTGATGAGAAATGTTTGAGTTTATTGAAAAATCTGGCATTTTATATCAGAGTTTGGAATTTTGACATATCTGAATACAGTTTGCGATATTGTTGAGATTTTTCCTTAAAAAATTTAAAAATATAATTTATCTTTCATCTTTTCATTGATCAGTTGACTTAAAAAAAGTGTTTTTTCAGGTTTTAACTTTGTCTCAGAAATTAGAAATATTTATGTGAAAATCATATCTCAGACAACATGCTCTTGAAAGAATTGAATCTGAGTACAGTTTCAATATTGTTGAGATGGACAAATGATCTCATTTGTCATTTTTCTTTCATCTTTTCCATGTTCTATGCACTGTAAAAAGTGATCGGTTGAAAATTAGTAATAAACTTCATGCGTAATTTAAAAAATTAAGTTATGTGAACTTGACCTTTTTTTTTTCAATTATACATGAAGTTTATTTACTTAAAAAATTTTAGACAATGGGTTTCCTCACTTTTTTAAGTCAACTGATCCCTTTTTATAGTGTACCAATATATATGTAAAATACTTTTCATATACGCACTTAAAGATAAAGATTGATGGTTCCTTTGGCGACCATGGCATCTTTCCATTCCACAAACGGTTCTTTGTGGTTCTTTTAAGAGCTAATCACTGAAAGCTGAATCGAAAATGGTTCTCCTATAGCTTCCCTGCAAAAAAAAAAAAAAAAAATCTTTATTAGGACCTTTATTTTTAAGAGTATATATGATTGTTCTACTGTATATTTATATATATACATGTTGACTAAAAACCTGAAAAAATGGTTCAGATGATGATGTTGTCTCTTCCAACCACACACCAAAAATGTGTTTTCAATGTAATTTAGAACAGCCTAATAGCATCTCCAAAAACCGTCCATTGTATTTTTTTGTCTGAGATCTGGTGGGGGTGAGACACCACATTGATCTCCTTCTATTCACAAAAGGCCGGCCTTTATTTTTGCTGGATTTCCCTTCGCCCGAGAATAAAGTCGACAAGATAGCTGTATTGATCCAGTGCACTGGACAGCCATCAAACCCTGTCTCTGCTCATCTCAGATGGTCGTCCAGAGCCAGTGGCCATACAGATATCTCCACACAACCTGCCAGCGCTGGAACACTGTGTGTTTCCTCTTCTGGGAACGAGCGGCCCATTCAAACACTTCAACGAGGCCAGAGATTGAGTGAATCACACATCCTCAAGTCCATTATGATGTGTGGAAACTCTCCAGTTAAAAGTTTTGGTCTGAGGGGAAGTTTGTAGGAGAAGGCAGTTTTAGTAAGGTTATGGTTTCAGTGGAATGTTGGTTTAAATTTAAAAGCTGAAAAAAAGACCATGAAGGTTCCAAACTGAAGTTCCATAAAGAACTTTTGAGTCTTTAGTTCTATGGTGCAATTATAAAGCAAAATAGCAATACTCTACATCTGAAGAAACCATTATGTGCAACACAAACTTTTTAATCTTCAAAAGAATAATCAAGAAACTTATGTAGCCAAACTGCTTAGGTATCAATAGACCATTGGTTGAATTATTAAGATTGAATTTTTTTTATTAAATGAAAATATTTCTGTTCGAAGAAACAGGGCAAACAAAAGACACGATCAAGGACTAAGAGAAGCCAAGGTGTCCTCTGGGTTTATGATTTGTTCTGTAAACCTATATCTTATGATGCTCATAAATGTAAATGCGAGGGACACCTGCCGCTGCCCATGTCACTGGAGTCTAAGAGGTATCATCCTGTGGTGTGTCCAGTTTCTCATCTGGATTTGAAACAACTCTTCACACTTAATTACGGAGGATGAGGGAAATGCCTCATTTCTCTTTGTTATAGGCTAAGCTTCCAGTAATCCCAAACAAAAGGTCTGGCTCTGGAAGCTGTAGGATTTGCTGGTGGGATTATAGTCTCATGGATAATGATGTGCAGTCAGCGAAAGCAAAGCTTTATTTGAATTCAAATTGGCCGGTAAACAAAACCCATCGGTATGTCTGCTGTTGGAGTATCTGTCTAGTAAGCACTGTGTCAATGCATCAGCAACCCCATGCAATTTATACGGATCTATTATTGCCGTTACAGTGAGCAAGTGTTCTGTTATCTATCCGTTCATTATGAGGGTTGCTGGAGCTCTGTTTCCGTACCATTTCTCTGTGCTACGGAGCCCGTATCTGGCTTTTTGATAGCACCTTTCTCTTGTGTTGGTGTCTATGGACTCTTTCAGAAGCGTCCGCCAATATGTTTTGTTTTGAAATGTATTTCTTACTTCTGCTAAGTAAGTAATTTTTCCCAGACAGCAACATAGTGTCTGCCCAGATCCAGGCCACAGCTGGTACATGTGGATTCAACGCATACCAGATGTGGGCCGGATCTAGGCCAACACTATATTGCTTTCTGGGTTGGTGGTTTAGGCTAGCAAGGATGATGCTACTACTATTGCTCATATTTAGGATTAGGGATTTTGAACAACCCCCTAACTTTTTGAATACCCCCCTACCCTCTAAGTATAAAACTTTGACAAGTAACTTGTCCCGCAATTTGTGCTACGGACATAAATTATACCTTTTTTATGTGGCTTTAGAAAAGGAGGGACCTGTACTTGAGGGTCGGGTTTTTGATGTAGACTAGTATATAATCAACACCCAGAACACCCCGAAAAAAGTCCTTACACTCTACAGTCTACACTCTAAAAAACACTGGGTTAAAAAGAACCCAAAAGGACTAGCTAAATATAGGACAGAACACATGTTGGGTTCATTTTACCTAGCAAATTAGGTTGTTACACTGACCCAAGAGCTGGGTAACACAAAAACTACCTAAACACTGGGTTGTTACGTCTGACCCAGGAGCTGAGTAACACAAAAACTACCCAAACACCGGGTTGTTACGTCTGACCAAGGAGCTGGGTAACACAAAAAAATACCCAAACACTGGGTTGTTATGTCTGACCCAGGATCTGGGTAACACAAAAACTATCTAAACACTGGGTTGTTATGTCTGACCCAGGATCTGGGTAACACAAAAACTACCCAAACACTGGATTGTTATGTCTGACCCAGGATCTGGGTAACACAAAAACTACCCAAACACTGGATTGTTAAGTTTGACCCAGGATCTGGGTAACACAAAAACTACCCAAACACTGGGTTGTTACCTCTGACCAAGGAGCTGGGTAACACAAAAACTACCCAAACACTGGATTGTTACCTCTGACCAAGGTGCTGGGTAACACAAAAACTACCCAAACACTGGATTGTTACCTCTGACCCAGGAGCTGGGTAACACAAAAACTACCCAAACACTGGATTGTTACCTCTGACCCAGGAGCTGGGTAACACAAAAACTCCACAAACACTAGGTTGTTATGTCTAACCAAGGAGCTGGGTAACACAAAAACTACCCAAACACTGGGTTGTTACCTCTGACCCAGGAGCTGGGTAACACAAAAACTACACAAACACTAGGTTGTTATGTCTGACCCAGTAGCAGGATAACACAAAAACTTCCCAAACATTGGGTTGTTATGTCTGACCAAGAAGCTTGGTAACACAAAAACTACCCAAACACTGGGTTGTTATGTCTGACCCAGGAGCTGGGCAACACAAAAACTACCTAAACACTGGGTTGTTATGTCTGACCCAGGAGCTGGGTAACACAAAAACTACCCAAACACTGGGTTGTTAGGTCTGACCCAGGATCTGGGTAACATAAAAACTACCCAAACACTGTATTGTTACGTCTGACCCAGGATCTGGATAACACAAAAACTACCCAAACACTGGATTGTTACGTTTGACCCAGGATCTGGGTAACACAAAAACTACCCAAACACTGGGTTGTTACGTCTGACCCAGGAGCTGGGCAACACAAAAACTACCCAAACACTGGATTGTTACCTCTGACCAAAGAGCTGGGTAACACAAAAACTACCCAAACACTTGGTTGTTACAACTGACCCAGGATTCGGGGTAACACAAAAACTACCCAAACACTGGATTGTTATGTCTGACCCAGGAGTTGGATAACACAAAAACTACCCAAACACTGGATTGTTACATCTGACCAAGGATCTGGGTAACACAGAAACTACCCAAACACTGGATTGTTACATCTGACCCAGGATCTGGGTAACACGAAAACTGCCCAAACACTGGATTGCTACGTCTGACGCATCAGTGTAGCAAGCATTGACAACCACATAGCAATGCCCTGGGAAATGCCCTAGCATCCATCAAGAACACCCAAGCAATGAAACAGCAATGCCTTGTCAATCATCTAGCATCATTGCAGCAAGTTCCATTGGTTTCAATTGGGTTAGTTGTTCACACCTTGATGTGGCATTTTTTGTCTTAGACCAACTAGCAACCATCCAAAACATCCTGAGAGTGCCCTAGCAATCACATAGCAATGCCCTGGCAGCCATCCAGAGTATTGTAGCATCATTGCGGCAAGTTCCATTGGTTTCCACTGGGTTAGTTGTTCACACCTTGATGATAGTGCTGCATTTGTTGTGTTAAGACAATGAACGGCTATTCAGAAATCAGGCTGGTTGGCGAATCCAGTGTATTATAAGGCACCAGAGTGTGTCAGCTTAGTGTCAGGGCAGGGCATTTCCAAGTCAGACCCCTTTTAATTGAATTCAACTGGAGCGAGACAAGATGGGTAAATATAAGCCATATGTTCTTTGCACCTTATTTGCTGTAGGTGGTGATTTGAAATAATGACTTTTGTGTTGTTCTGGAGGTTGGGCAAACTGTTTTCTCTCATGTTCCTGATGATGAGGCAAAGTCATTTAATTAAACATTTCAAAAGCAGGAAGACCTTGAGGTCCTAAGACAGCTCAGAATACCTGGACAAATTAATATACACACAGACCTGCTATTCAGTCGTGTTGCAAATCTGACCTTTGAGATCTTCCTTAATAAAGGTGTTTTTTCCTCCATTTAGAGCACATATATATATAATCAAATAAAGCTACAGCTCAAAAGCATCTCTCTACACTGGTAGCCTGGACATATCCACATGATGTTATTCTGCAGATAACGGCACCTGCATTTCCTCCTGACCTTATATATATATACATATATATATATATATATGAATCTCAAGGCTTTCATCACTTGTCTGGCTCGTGCCTTTAACTTAAGGAAGTGCTTGTGATGCTTTTGATCCTTTGTTCTCCCGCTGTTAAACTGTTTTTAGGATGTTTAGTCTATGAAGCGGCTAGATCACACACGGAGGAGTGATAATCTCAGCGAATGGCATATATTTTCTTCCATATGAATGTAAAAACATCCCACACAAAACATTACAGGCCTTTAGTTAAGCATGATGAGTTTCACATCACTAATCTGGAAGAGTGTCTATCCTGTTTTAGGACTAACCAGCATGTCTTGGTATTTTATTGAGTATTGCCTCGAGTGAATTATGATCAATTTAAAAATGAAATATAACACCATACAATTTGGGTTATATTTCAAAATGTGTGCATTTTGCAGGCACTGTTTTATCCATAGCAACTTAAAGTGCATTCAAATGATATATATGTACTTATTATAAAGTTATATTTTGCTTACAAATCATTGTAGGACCCCTTTCAACTGTGATTTGCATGAGTTAAAACAATTCTTTGCATTTTCATTTCCATTTTTGTTTGTCAAATTATATATAATTTAATATGTATACATAGTTGCTGTACTTTTTAAGTATATTGCTGTAGTTTTTAAATAAATTAACAAAATTGCTACATATTATACACTGAAAAAAACTATTTTCACTCAGAAATTGCTAAATTTCACAAACAATTACAAAAAAATGGCAAGTAACATTGAATTGAATCCAATAATCTTGTTCATTTTTTTTTTTACAGTGTAGGTTGTACAGTGTTTTACAGGTATAATTTCATCTACCATTTCTTGTGATTTTGGGGTGAAAAATGCCATCTTTTTAAAAAAATTATCTGTTTGTATTCATAGACCATACACAACCCAGCAAGCAATATCCGTCATTTCACCGCCTCGGTTCCGATAGCTCCGATATAGTCCGGCTATGAGTAACCCACTTCTAGCCAAAATAACCTTGAGTTTGGTTACATGTTGTTTTTGCTAAAACAATGTGTATGATATTCCATCAACAGTGATTACAACACTGTAAAAAAATTGTTGGTTTAACTTAAAAAGTGGTTGTCTTCAATTTTTGAGTTAATGCAACAATGGTGATTGGTTTAATAAACAGAAACTCAAAATATTATGTTATCTGAACCACATGAATTATCTAAGTTGATTTGACAAATGATAAAAGGTTGTGATAACAAATCATGAAAATAATTTTTTTGTTTAATTTTCATTGGTTAGACAGCCCCAAATTTTGCCTCGTTTTACGTCTTTGTTTGGACGCCTATTAGACGTCTTTTAAATGCAAAATTGCTTGCTGGGAAATGAATTTATTTGATTCGTTTTACGCCTCAGCAAATGTTCCATATGTGAATAACGCAATCTACTCCAGTTTTCTTTTCCGATTAAGCAATTTGTGTAACACGGCCACACCACGAGGCTAATTTAATGACATAAATGTTATGATGGTACATTAATAACACATGGGGAGTGTCTGGTGGTCTAGTCCCACTGGAGCTCTGTTCATTCAGCCCTTGAAGAAGTTCACACGGAGGTTCACCCGGGCTTTGACTGACAGGTCTTGAACCCTGAAACGCTTCCCCTTGATTACAGATTCAGCGGGGCCCAAAAGGAAGAGCACAGGGGTCTAAAGTGTCATCCTCCCATTAAGCTCAGCTTGTGTAACCATAATGCGCACAAAATAGCAGTGAGAACACACTCATGCATATGGAAATGAACGGCCATTCATTCATATATCAGACCGACTCCATCTGAAACGCATTAGTATTCTACGATTGCAATGCAGAAGTGAACAGACAGACTGAGATTCGTAAGTTTTGACTCATTTCCGCCATTTGTTTAATGGTTGTTGAAGACCTCAGCCTGTCATCTGACTTTGATCATAGCCACAAGATCGTTTTAATAAGGCAGTTAATCCAATTAAAAAGAAGAGAAAAGGATTTTTTTTTGCACAATTATTTACCTTTTGACAAAAAGATTGATCGACTACTGTTAGTTATTTTTGTTTTGATTGTTATTATTCCGGCCTACACATGATCTGTTCTCTTTCCCTACACCTTTGCAAGCTCATTAGTCAGGGTAGTATTTTGATTGAAGTCATTATTGCTTTTCTTTTGTAGGAGCACCGTAGAGATTAACACTGAACCGTGTTGTATGAGCAGACAAAGCCTCCACAGTCAGTGCAGTGGATTACTGTCAGTACGGAGGTATAGGGAGGACGAGGCGGCCCATAATTCCTATAGAAAGGTAGACAAACACACAGCCACCAACTAACAACTTTTCCCGTGGAGGCCTTTTGTCTTGCCCTTGTTCCTTTCTACCCCAACGCCCTGTCAAAACCGATAAAGAGCGCTGACCCGACCAGAGCCAAAGTGTGACACCGACACCGAAAGTGGCCGGGATCATTGCTTCAAAGCATCTTTCTTCAATTTAAGCTTCTGTTGTTGGATATTTCAGAAATCCATCAGTGCATTTAATTGCAAATACATGCAAACTGAAAACTGAGAATGCATGACCCCTGTTGTGGAATTTGTCACAGTGCACAATTGATTTTCTAGATAAACAGGAATTAGGATTATGTAAATCCATAAAATTGTCATTGTTTTTACAAGTAGAACGTTTACATGAAATACCTTGATTTATTATGAAGAGGAAATATATTGTTATTGTTATACATTTGTTATTTAAATGTATTTTATGGTCGTTTCTTGTTGCTGTTGTTGTGATACATTTATGGAAGCAGTTCCCGGGCTACATGACATGGCAGTGTATTTTTTCTGAAGTAAAATCTTTATCAAATAGCCATTCTTTGCGTTTGAAAAAAGCCAACCCATTACCTCACGACTGCTTTTGTTGGCCCTTTACAAGAGCGAACAAAAACTGTTATTCAGGAGAAGGCTTTAGATTTTTATTGTTGGTGGAGCTCGCAGTGTTATTGTATTAAAAAGAGCCATCTGTGCCAGAAACAATGGCTTGAAATTATCTCTGAATACCCAGTGAAAAAAAATTAAAGCTTTCTCCTTCTCATTATGTTTTGGAGGGGGGTTTTGTGGACTTGCTATAAGTGACTTTTGTTGTTCTTGATGCATTCTTCTTCTTTTTCAATCGGCCCCTTTTCAGATGGTGTGGAGCTGTAGTAGAGCGACTGACGCGGGCGAGTGCAGCCGCGCAGAGATTGCTCTGAGCGGGCACGCGTAGCGAGTGGACGCTGGTGGATCATGAGAGCGGGCGCTGGAGGAGAGCGCGCCCGGGGAAGAGCGTCTGCTCGCCGGGCGCTCGTCTGAGGATCCGCCCGGGAGGCATGCGGAACTTTGGATGTGTCAGTCAAATGAGTAACTCTGTAAGTAACTATGCTTCTGTGCGTGTCTGTCTGCTGGGACAGGATATTAATTAGCGATTTTAACGGCTGTTACATGTGTTTATTATTTTAAAATGTTGACTTAATAGGCTATATGCTGCATTATTTATTCAAGCTATATTTGTTTATATACACACAGCTGTCTACTTGTTGACTGTTCGCGGTTATGACGGCTGAAACGTTTTATTTTCCACGTCTTCCATGGCTTTTCAATATTTAAAATATCTGTTATAATAAACCACAATTAACACACACAATTGTTTGGATCTGCAAAAAAAAAAAAAAAAATGTGTCATGAGAATTACAAGAAAATATATAAAATATAGATTCTAAAGATGAATGTAACTATTCGTTATCATGTGCCAAACGGATACATTTCAAATAAGCTCTTTTATTTATGTGGAGATGTCAATTATTTTTTTTATGTTTTAAGTTTCTGATTTCGGTCCCGTTATTTCTGAAATATTAAAAGCACCTATATAGCCGTCATCATATTAATGGAAGTAGCCTATATAAAGTAGTGTGTTTTTTGTCATATTTTGATCTGCAGTCAGCGCGGCCCCTAGTGGAGAAAACACACACACACACACACACACACACACACACACACACAATCTCTCTCTCTCTCTCTCTCTCTCTCTCTCTCTCTCTCTCTCTCTCTCTCTCTCTCTCTCTCTCTCTCTCTCTCTCTCTCTCTCTCTCTCTCTCTCTCTTACTCCTAATTTAAGACTTAATGCTCGAATAATTCTAACTCTCCCTTTCAAAGAATGTTTTGTGTAATTGTTGTGTTTGTTTATGTGTACATATATATAAGACGGAATGAAATTGTTGTGAGATATTGACCCCAAAAATGAAGATAAAAAACATGAAAGAAATTCGATTTTCTAAAAATATTGGTATTTTGCATAGCCTTTGTTTTCTAATTACTTTGCTTTTTAATATGTATTAATTTGTATTTGTTCTTTTAAAAAAAACATGTTAAAACCAGTCAATTATAATATATTTTAGTTAACATTAAGAGACTTGCCTTTTCACAACTATTGTGAAGAACTGTGACAATTAACAATTTAGCCAAAGCAGGAGCCACTCTGGGATGTTAGAGATTCCCCGCTGTTCTACACATTTCCATAAACAGATTAAGGCACTCAAATGCAGATCGCATAGAGTTGCATTAGAATAGCATGATGCGATGCATCGTGTTCAGATTCTCACCTTCTCAACACAAGTTCAAAATGACTATTTATTTATTTATGCATGCATCTGCCCCTCAAAAGTAATCTTTCAAATAAGTTATAGCTTTATATTTTCTGTTGTACTTGCTCTTTCTAATTAAGGCGCTTTTGTAGGCCTATTTGCTGCAAATTATTGCACGCAGTGTGTATTTTTTTTTAATAAAACACATTTATGAAACAATCTGCGTAAATGTGGTTGTGGGAAATAAGGTGTCTATGTTCTTATATTAATATAACCACAAGAGGACGCTGTTGAAGCATAATAAGATCTGCTTTCGTGCATTGTAGAAAAAAAATCATCCGGCGTGTTTTTCCTGACATTAAGCCTGTTTGTATATTAGTTCCACTTCTTTCGTGTTGTCGCGTCGCCTATAGTCAACTCCTGGAGAAGAATGATCGACTTTAACTCTTGAAGAAGAGATCTGTTTATCAGAACTAGTGCTTGTGTTTGCGTTATTATTCGTGTAACACTTGGGTTTAATCAGAGAGCACGATTATCCTGTTGGTTGATGTTATTTTGAAGGAAGTTCTGCTGAATAAACCCTCTCCCCTGTAATAACACAAATCCTCAGAACTCAGATGGCCAGTGTTGTCAGCTTTTGTAGTGCTTTTGTTCGGGGTGATGTAATGACAACAGCCCAGACAAAACTGCCTATTTGAGATGATTGACGGCTCTCCATTTTCTAATTCACATTCAACTTGAGCCAGCTGAAGCCTACTTTGTAAATACAGAATTTGTGATACATATAATGTGTGTTGCTTCAAGAAACGAGAATAAATAATTTTTAAAAATCAACTTAAAAAAGCCAGTGATGTTTATGAAATGTGTTAGCGCATGCTAATAATACAAATACAACCGCACAAATGAATAATAACTATAAAAGCAGAACGAGATGTAATTGTATTTTTTGCATTTGAGTGTTTTAAGCAATAGTCAAGCAAAAGTTTGTAATCTTATAAGACTTCATATAATGTTTAAACTTTCACTAGGCTAAAAAAATATATATTTTTTTATTTTTAATTATTTTTAACAGTCCAGCTAAACTGTTAAATTAGACGTGAATTTATGTAGGTAGGCTATATATTCAAAACAAAGCGACGAACCCAAACACTTTTTACAGAAAAAGCAGAATTGCATTTCAATGTTTTAGGATCTTAAGATCATGCGTCCTTGTAATATACTTTGATTAGAAAGTCATTTGTGTGAAATATTCTCACTTTAGTTCCTGCTCACACACACACACACACACACACACACACACACACACACACACACACACACACACACACACACACACACACACACACACACACACACACACACACACACACACACACACACACACACACACACACACACACGCAGTGTTCATTGGTGGAGAAGTGCTGCCTGTGGCTCAGCGCTGCACTGCTGACCGCGCGTAACCCCGCCCCTTTATGCAAATCCACGAGACACACAGTCGTGGCTGAGGGAGCAGACGCGCTCTGATTGGTCAGCGACAAACCCATTTATATTCGCTGACAGTCGCTCTATGAATGGTTGTCTATTAACTTGTTCAAAAAGTATCAGGAGTTGACAAGGGCTCTGGCGAGGAGGGAAACCGAGTTTGTGTCGATTCTTCAAGACTGAGAAAAGAAGTTTGTGGAACCAACAGGACCTAATAGCGCTTACTTCCTCAGCAAAGTTACCAGAACTGCTCAGGTAACTCCAGCAGCCTCCACTTTGGACTTTTGGTGTGTGTGTGTGTGTTTTTGTTTTGTTTTTCACTGCTGGTGGGGAAGACTTTCAGAAAAGCGTTTTAAATGTACAACATGATGGAGACCGAGTTGAAGCCCCCGGCGCCTCAGCCCAACACGGGGGGCACGGGGAACACCAACTCCTCAGGAAACAACCAGAAAAACAGTCCGGACCGGGTCAAGAGACCCATGAACGCCTTCATGGTGTGGTCGCGGGGCCAGAGGAGGAAAATGGCACAGGAGAACCCCAAAATGCACAATTCGGAAATAAGCAAGCGACTCGGGGCCGAGTGGAAGCTTCTGTCCGAGAGCGAGAAGCGGCCGTTCATCGATGAAGCCAAGCGCCTTCGGGCTCTCCACATGAAGGAACACCCGGATTACAAATACAGACCCCGGAGGAAAACCAAAACCCTCATGAAGAAGGACAAGTACACGCTGCCGGGCGGGCTCCTGGCCCCGGGCGGCAACGCCATGGGCGCCGGTGTGGGTGTAGGGGCCGGCTTGGGCGCCGGGGTCAACCAGAGGATGGACAGTTATGCTCACATGAACGGCTGGACCAACGGAGGCTACGGCATGATGCAGGAGCAGCTGGGTTACCCGCAGCACCCGGGGCTGAACGCGCACAACACGGCGCAGATGCAGCCCATGCACCGCTACGACATGAGCGCGCTCCAGTACAACTCCATGACCAACTCGCAGACCTACATGAACGGATCGCCCACCTACAGCATGTCCTACTCGCAGCAAAGCACGCCGGGGATGACGCTGGGCTCCATGGGCTCGGTGGTCAAGTCCGAGTCCAGTTCGAGTCCGCCGGTGGTCACGTCGTCCTCTCACTCCCGGGCCGGACAGTGTCAAACGGGGGATCTGCGGGACATGATCAGTATGTACCTGCCCGGGGCGGAAGTCCAGGAGCAGAGCGCGCAGAGCAGACTGCACATGTCCCAACACTACCAGAGCGCACCTGTGCCCGGCACGACGATTAACGGCACGATCCCCCTATCGCACATGTAAACGAACTTTTCTACACTGCTGGACTATTTTTGTACAGAACACTTTTTTGGGGAGGGAAAAGTTGTATAGAGCTCAAGGAAAGAACACGAAACTTTTGCTTTCTATTTAAAAAGGAACGGTAGGAACTCCACACAGTTTGTCGTTCTGTTGTTCTTTTTCCTTTTTTTCCCTTTGCTTTTCTTTGCTTTTTCAATTCCAGAAGGTGTATGCGATTTGGAAAGTAGAAACGGGGAGGGGAGAGTGAAGCAAATGTTTTATTATTGCAATCGACTTTTTTTGTACAGTATTTATCAAAGAAACATAATAACAACAACCAGATGTAATGTTTGTAAACAGCAGGAAGTTACGTTTTTATAAAAAGGCAATTGTGCAAAAAAAAAAAGAAGAAAACAAAAGAAAAGAAAATGATGGCACAATAACTGATGTTTACTGCTTCAGTATATGCTCCAAAAATGAAAGAACGGGATCTCATTGAAGGTACATAGTAATAAACCATTATAAGAATTATTATAATTATTAAGTTACAAACAGAGGCACTCTCGCAGGTTAGACCTTTTGGTTTGATTTGATTTGATTATTTTCGGTCTCCCACTCTTCATCTGTTAGGTATATGAAGTTTGTGTTCTTTATTTTTCTCATGGTTTGTAAAATTTCTGTACATTTTCTGTGATATTTTAAGTTTTTATTTTAAAACTTTCATTTTTCGTAGTTGTAAAATGTGGCCTGTACGCAGTTGCCAACGCTCCATGTATATACTTTAACTAATAACATCATTATAACAGTTACAATCTGAGTTTTTTTTTTTCAATATGCAGTTTGAAATGAATAAATTTTTGAAATTTGGATATTTGAAATTGTTTCTGGTTTTGATTTTATTTAACAAGCCGAATCTTGCTTTTCTTATCGAATTATCCTATTTATACATTCTAAACGAACTGTCACTGGTGCGGTTTAATATGCATTCACAGTACAAACTCATGCATTATTGGTCTTAATAAGATGACACACTGACACATGGGTGCAGCTCTTTGAAAGTAAGTATGTGCAGAAATATGACAGCGTGTTCAACAAATGAAATGTTAGATGCTATTTCAATTTAGTGAGCATTAAGTTAACACCGTCTCTGTGTTTTTAGTGGAAACGAGGACTGTGAGCGACAGTGCAGCGTTTAAGTTTGTCGCCTGTAAATCTCTGCTCTGCTCGGGGAGATAAAACGGCCCAAATCAAACGAAGACGCACGTCAAGGTAGTCTCTCACTTTAACTTTATTTCACATTTTTAAAAGAGTGCAAGAATTTATAAAGTTTGCACATATATTTATTATTTTTTTGTGCGCGCAGTTTTTTTTTAGTCCATTTAATTTTTGGAAGTTTCGTTTTTTTGGGGTTCTCTGTTATTCAATAGCAATAATGTTGTTTATTATAAAACAATACAAATAAATAACCGTTACATAATTAGAATGTGTTCATTCTATAACACACTCCGAAAAACAAAGGCTCTTTATTGGCATTGATGGTTCCATTAAGAACCTCCAGACCTTTCAAATGCACATTTTTTAATGTTCTTTTTAAGAATGTTCAAGGATATTTTGGAACCTTTATTTTTAAGAGTCTACGATGTTTAGCATTTTTTAAATATATTATCGTGTACATTGATAGTTTTAAAAAAAATACATAAAACACGTTGATAGTCGGACACTGAAAATTCTATTTGATGTTTTCCAGAATGAAAAGAAAATGCCAGTGAAATATCAGGCGTCTGTCCTTCACGTTCCCATTAATGTTCATGTATTAAAACACAGTGTTCGACACCGTTTAGAGCTGTATGCTGTGTGTCAGTCTGGAATCATGCTCGAGATCAGATGAGATGAATGAAGTGTGTGTATGTTGTGCGGATATTTCGCTGCTGTCTGTGGTAGATTAGTGCTGTTTCTTGCCAAGGCACCGAGGCATCTCTTACCGCGGGTCCCGGGGGAGAAGGGCTCGCATTAAGCGCTAAATGAATATTTGACGAGGGCTCATTCCGACAAACGTGTCCCTGCCGGACTCTCAAAGGGTCAGGGAGCACTGCTTCAATCCATTATTTATACAAGCTGAGGAATTGGTTGTAATGGCTGAATCGGTTTGATAAACTGGGAGTTTAAGTCTGGATGTGGGTGAACTGCTAAAAAGAAGAAAGTGTGTTTGCTGAAACGTTGAGAATTTAAAGTTCTTTACACATGTACCTTCAAAAACAGGGCTCTTATGTAGCCTTGCTAAACAAAACAACAAACAAAAAAAAAGCTATTGATCGCCGGAAGTGATGTACTGTTGAAGAACCGTAATCTGGCGCTAAATTAGCAACCATTTCCCCAAGAGTGACAGTCTGATTAAAATAACTTTTATGACGCTAGACACATACACTTATGGAAAAGCACTTTTTTTGTGAGAATGTTGGCTCGTTTAGGGAATTTAGGCGCGTTTTCTGAGGGGATTATATTGCTGTGATACCTATACGGCTATATAATATAGAGACACTGAATGACACGAATAAATAATGACTTCTAATGAATTCAGTTGAAGAGAAACAGCATGAAAAGAGTTGCTTTAGCTGTCATGCATGTGATTTTATTGCCTGGTTATATTAGCCTACGAGAATTCCTTAGAAAGTCGTGGAAGGTGTTTTTCGTTGAAATTGCTCGTTTATGGGATGTTGTGGAGAAGCTGATATCTTTAGAGCAACAGGTGGTAAGCGCAAAACTCAAAACTCTCGTGTTTAACCCATCGGTTCAGTCTGTGCTTATGGTTGAAGTCTGGATTTGAGCTAAAATGACAGTAACACGGACTATTTTTTAATTCTTAAGGATTTAGGCCTAAAAGAGCACCAAACTAACTCATTCCTTCAAATTTAATGATGTTTTTTTCTCGGCAAAACAAGTCTTGACAATGCCAATTTCATTATGTGCAAATAGTTGAATGTCGGATTATAGCCTAGGCTATATAATGTGACCGATTGACCAATGGGAACAGCCAAAGAATAAACCTACTACTACTAATTCATACAAAATATATTGTGGCTATAATATTAATATTAGCTATTTGTTGTTGTTGTTGTTATTATTATTATTATTAGACACTCTAAAAAAGTGAATTACAGCAGATCAAATGTGGACAAACCCAGCCGTTGGGTTACATTTTCAATTCAGTTTTTAACCCAACAGTTGGGTTTGTCCATATTTGACCTAAATTTGGGTTAAAACAGTATTTTTTTTTAGAGTGTAGTAATAGTATTATAATAATAGCCTACTAATAGTGTATAAGCTACAGTTGTATTAATCATTTGTTGATTGTATTAAAATGTCGGCTACTCACAATCCTCATAAAAACATTGTTATTTGGTATTATTAGGCCTGTTATAATAAATGATTTTTAACAGGTTATTGTAGGTTATTTTACAAAGAATATAATTGAATGCATCATATGCATAGGCTAAATGTCTTAACTTGTAAACATCTAGCGGATGTGTCTTTGTAATTTGGTGTCTGTGGGCGCTGAGAGTAAATGGGTGGAGAAAGGCGCAAACTATTTAGAGAAAGTAATAAGTTGTTTCTTGTGGCCGTTTTTGCGGGAGGGAGGGGGGGCAGTGATGGAGGGGGACTGAGCTGAATTGAGAACTGTCAGAGATGTCTCTCATTGGGTGAATGATCCAGTGCAGGTGCAGGGAAACAGGGGGATGGGACTCTCTCAATGAGACCACACACTGTCAGCCAGCACCACATCAGTCTTGCGCCGCGGCCCGAGCCGAACCGAGCCTGGCGAAACATTTTGTGTCTAATTTTATGCATTTCATTTGTTCTCGGGAATCCAAAAAGTGCGTGTATGACCAGTATGAAAGAGGACATTAGCTTTTTTCACATTGTTTGTGTTGCTATATGTTTCATCGAAATAGGCTATGGTGATCATTAGTTTGCGTGCGCGTAATGAGTCTGTTTAGGAATAGGCATTGCAAACAAACCTGTTGTTTAGGCTAATATCACCATGCAGTCTGTCATAATTTTACCCACGATCCTGCTGAAGACTTTGGCACTCAACTTCAACTTCCGACAACTGCTTGTCATCATATTCACGCATGCCAGTCCTTTTGTTTTTCCAACTGTCTGAGTCTTTGTTGTGCAACGTTACTTTTTTCAGTAAGATCCGAATGTAATAAGACTTTAACCTGCTTTTCCTCGAGAATCCTGTTTATCCCATAACATACTGCACAAGGATACTAGTATATACTAGTATTTTTATTGTTTGCATGCGATGTTTTATAGTGTCTGGTGCGTGTTTATACATCAGCAGCTTTGCTTTGGTGTATTTGTCAAACATGAAAAATGATTGGGATGCCGTCTTAAACATTAAACAAAAACGATTGTTACAAATTTGAGATTAATGGCAGGGGATAATTGTAATTGCAATGTTAATCATCATCTCTTTATTAATAACGCTAGATTGGGTCTGTCAGTGGAGATCTATGCAGAATAATCCCAGCCACACAGTGAGTTTAATTATCATTACGTTTTTATATGGTCAGTGTATCGATGAAATCATGCATTTGGACAGTTATTCTGATTTGTCGATTTATCTTGATCTTCGAATTTAGTTTCAAACATTCAAATTCAACAATTCTTACGCGCGTTTTTTGATTGTTTGTTTGTTTGTTTGTTTGTTTTTGTTTAGCCTAATGCTGATAACGGATCGAACAGTGTATATCAATATATTCAAGCAGATCACATGTGTCAGTGTGCAACAAATGACATCGGTCCATGTGTTTCTGTCCTGTATCATTATGCGAGGCAACAAGTTTGACCATATGCAAAGCTGAGGTGCGAGTATTTCATCCCACGCGAGGAACAATCTCTGCTTTTATACAGCAGATCAGTCACAGCAATGCGGATCCTTTTAATGCACCACTGAGTCTCAGAGACGGGGGATGGGGACACTGCACTAATATTAAGCTAATAAAAGTAATATGGAATATTTTAATTACATTTCTGTGTAAAGCACTTTGAATTGCCTCTGTGTATGAAATATGCTATATAAATAAACGTGCCTTGCCTTAAGCTGTTTCTTAAAAATATATTGGAATAAAATATTAATCATTTACCGATTTTGACTCATTTGCGCGTGCCTTGTCAAAATTGCATAGGCTGTAAAACTAGCGATTTTTAATCGTTCGATTTAGAACGGTTTTTTTTTTATTGTTCGTTGCGGCAAATTCGATAAATATGCAACAGGTGTAATTTACACAATCAGATTACTTTTGGTTGGAAGGTTTTTAGAAAGATTTTCAAAGCTCAGAAAAATAATGTCCGGAATAATTATTTAGCGGAAACAAAACATTGTAATGTAAACTATATGCGGATCGAGCTGCGAATTAAAGCGCTGCCTCTCCTGAAGTTTTTCATTCCTCGTCAAAGACAGCATATGCAAAATCCACTCGTTCTCATTTCCTAGGAAACGTCATCAGGTGAATGTATCTATGACGCAGTTTTTGCATGGATGATCTTCAGCATGTGAAATGAGTTTTTTTTTTTCCTGGTTTCCCAGCATTAGGTTTGGGGGCTGTTGGGAGGTTGTCATTAGCTGACCCTCAGAAACAGCAGAGCATTGTTCTCCTCATTCCGCCAATTTCAAGCTTCACTTGTATAGCATATATGTTGATTAATGACACAAAAAGCATTTGGGTCGTCCTACTTAAAAAATATCATATTCATCGGCAATTACTCTATTTAAATCTGTTTGCCTATTTGTTGGCAAAGTTAGTCACAAGCTGAAGATCTAATGTGGATTGATGAAATAAGCGATTGGACAAGGAAAGGAAATGGTTTTGGGAATATTCTCAGACTCTCAGTTTTGGATCAACGAGACGTATGTGTGCTTTCAGAAGAAAGGGTTTGTCTGGACGTTGAATGGGCCCCTCAGCCGGCCCATTATGTTTCTCTGGTCACCCCCGTGTCATCTGAATGGAACGCGTGGGCTTGTTGACAACTAATTTTCTCAAAATGTTCGGCTCTTCCTGCCCTAAAGGTATCTGCATGCCTCGGAATCCTCAAGACTTTCACTTTTAATCTGAACCGTTAAATCGAATCGGCTGGATATTCGATTCGAATTCAAAATTAGGCCTCTATAAAGAACACCTTATTTAAGGATCTCATTGGTTGAAACATGGACTATTTCAGGACTGATACAATTAGCTGTTAGATTTCGATTCAGCCGTTTACTTCAATTCCTATTCACATTTAGTCCTATTTGTATAGCGCTTTTCACAATGCATAACGTTTCAAAGCAGCTTTACAGAAAATGCATGCGTCTACTTTACAATTTAGAGTGAACTGTTATCAGAGGTGACTGTATCGAAGTTATGAATTTCAGAAATGCACATATACAAATCACACAGTTATCTAACAAATAACTATTGTATTAGTTTAAGGCAGAAACAATGAGCTACAATTATACTTGTCAAATCGAAAAGTGCATAAGCATTCCAAATTTTACCTTTGTTAATTTTTGTATTAATATGACATAGCCTACTACAATGCTAGAGTCCATTGCTTAAAAAAAAAAAAAAAAAATATCGACGCTTCCCATTTTAGGTCACCCCATGCCTATCTTGCATGAGTCTAATTAATTCTCAAGTATGGTTAGTGGGTCTAAAATCTTTGAATGGCCCCTGTGCTCTCGTCAGAAACCCCGCTGGAATGTAAAGGGTTTTTTTTCCTCTCTATCTTTCATTCAGTCTCAAAGAGCTACTCGAGCGTTCCCTGTAAGTGACGGAATGCAATGCTTTAAATAGGACACACGTTTGGGGCAAACAAAGGACAGTTCGAAATTATGCATATTTATTATTTTTAGGGCAGCTGACTTCGTTCATGTCAAACGTCATAAAACGAATACACGTGAAGAGTGTCAAGTGGTGTAACCAGCACTTAAATAACCAAACAAAATGTCCCGGTTACACTTTATTTTACAGTGTCATTGTTACATATGTTACATGCAGTTACTATAGTTATAACAGTAAATTAGGCATAATTACATGCAACTAAATCTCAAACAAACCCATGCAAAGTGCATGCAGTTAATTAATATTGCTCACTACTTAAACATATAACAGTGTGACAATGATACCTTAAAATAAGTGTAACCCTTTATTTTAAGGGGACGTAGTAACATTACTCAAATAAGTACTGAGTAATATTAATTAACTACATGTAGCCTACTTACTAGTAGAGTTATGGTAGGGGTTAGTTACTTGTAATTATGCACAATTTACTCTTATTATAGTAAGTACATGTAACTACGTCACCTTAAAATAAAGGGTTACACTTTATTTTAAGGTGTCTTGTTACAGTGTTACATTTAAGTACTGAGTAATATTCAATAACTACATGTGCAGGATTGGATTTGGTTGAGGGTCAGTTGCATTTAATTATGCCTAATTTACTGTTATTACTATAGTAAATACATGTAACATATGTAACGAAGACACTGTAAAATAGTGTTATCAATTTTGCTTACACCTTTAATACACGCATGCAAATGTAACAAATATCACGTGTTTTGAATATCAAGTCATCTGACATAAGCGAAACGGTTGGTTATACCACATGAAATGATTTAAGACAAATTAAAACAACATTTCTTTACATATTTTTGGGGGAACACTTTATTTGAGTGTCATTGTTACATATATTACATGTACTTACTAACATAATAACAGTAAATTATGCATAATTACATGCAACTAACCATAAACCGAACCCTAATCTTAACCCAATATTAAGTACATGTAGTTAAGTAATATTACTCAGTACTGAAATGTGTAGCTAATTAGCCTACACTGTAACAATGACACCTTGAAATAAAGTGTAACCCTTTTTTTTCTCTTCTCTTAATAAGACTTTTTTTCTCTCTCTTTTGTGCAGTCTCGGGAGAGTTACACCTCCTATTCATCTTTAGATTTAAGCGCCAAAAACATCAGTGTTGATCCTTAACAGGCATTATAAAACGTTTTTATTTTTTTATGGAATGAAAATCAAGTCATAAGCTAATGCACGCCTACATATGTTTAATAAAGCATCTGACCACTACCAGAATTAACGCATTTGTAATGCACGTTTAAAATGGCAACGCGAATCCTAATAAAAGAATCTGACCAATGAGGTGGTGTGATCGAACGCGTGATGCGAGTTAAAAGAGGGTGTTGTTGCTTATACGGAGCGATACGGGAGCCGCTGAAGTGTGCGCTGCCCGGTCAGGGCATTTGATTGTAAATAAGAGAGTTCACACGCCGATCGAGTGACTACAGGGAACAGGCAAACCATTTGAATCAGGTGCCTATCTCCCTATCGAGGAGATCAGAGCTCAGCCAAATGACATCTCCCTCTGAAAAGCCAATCTAGTCGCAGGATGAGATTTCACTGTCTTTGCGCTCAACCCGCCCAATTAACATAAGAAACACAGCGAGTCCCATTAAAACACGCAACAGTTGGTGGGCAGTTATGGCATTATCTGCCAACAACCCAAGTGCTGGGTTCCCTCTGGGCAATTGTGTCCCTAACAAAGCCTGAATCACCACTTTATTTCCTATTGATTTATTGGTAGAACTTGCATGTTACACATAGTTCATGTATATACAATTAATCAATAACAATAACAATGTGTAATTGCAAGGTTTTCAAGACATAATGACATAGCTTGCTTATTAGTATAATTCAATGCTTACATGTATAATTACACCATGTTAACCCTTTTTTTCCATTGTATTATTGCAAATCTGTCTAAAGAAATACAATTAAGCAATATTTGAAAGGAATTCATATGTAACGATATGCATGTAAATCTAGATAGCGGAGCTTTTTGTATTGATTATGTGTCAGGGTCATCTATGTTTTATTGCTTTCTGAATATGACATGAAGCAGATGATCTGCTTTTGAAATTGCACCTGAAGTTCATAACGCAAAAGATTAATGTGTAATGACAGCTTGTGCTGTACAGTTTTACTAGATCATATCACATCAATATTTGGTCACCTAAATATTTAAAAAGACACATCAACATTAGGATGCGTGATCAATAATTGTGTATTTGTAGAGGCGAGACATTAATGAGCGCTTATGCATGGGTTAAGATTCGACTTTCATCCAACAGGAAATGAACACTTTTCTAAATCTCATGTCAGTTCTCAATAATTCCTGATTAAATCTTGGCAAAAGTAAACATTCTCAAGATGGGGTTTGAGTGGGAAAAGAATAAAGTGCTGAAATATGATCTGAATAGTCCAATTTTTGTTGACCGATTCACCAAATGTATCAAATTATCGTATTTATTGTATCGAAATATTGTATTTCATACTTTGTTTCTTGTTAATACGATGTTTTACATCACCTTTGATGTTTTGAGTCTCTTTTCTCAACTTTTGTATCATCGCTCGGCAGATTATAGTAAAGTTTGCGCCCCTTTTCAGCCTAAGCAGGATAAGCTTGGAGTGGCCTGTCACCGTGGAAACTGCCAGAACAATTCAGTTGAAGTTTGAAGAGGTCAGCTTGCAGGGTCAACAACCCCAGCCTCTGCCTGTGCCAACTTCTGTTGAGCCTGGGACTTTTTGGGGGAGCGCTAGCTCAACCTAACCCTGGGTGGTAGGCAATTCTAAGACTGATATAAATTTTTTGAGTCAGTTTGCGGACTAGGCTCTCCAGGTGGCCTGTGAAATCGATTTTAACCCTGTGACCCTGTCTTGGAGAAGCACGGTTGACAACCTGGGTGAGAATTTAGCTGGGCCTGACAGATTTGCAGCTCTGAGAGTAAAGAGCGAGTGAGAGGGGGCGGGTGGAGAAAGACCCCGAGCATCACTTCAGAGTTTTAGGAGTGGCCATTAAAACCTTATTAAAAGTTGGAATGGTTGGGAGAAGAGCTGGTGAACATGTGTACAGCCTTACAAACTTCATTGACTCAGGGACAATGTCGGTAAACTTCAGTGTTCAAGTCTGAAAAGCACAACAAGCTGATCCTCATGTCTTTCCTGATGTGAGTTGTTGTGAAATGTGGATAAAAAGAGTTTGTAAACAACAAATGACACATTTATTTGGAATTTGAATAATAAGATGTGAAACAATACGTATTACATGATTCTTGTGCCAAAAACACTACTAACCTTTTATGTGAAGCTTTTAAATCCAGTTTTACAACTTTGAATGAAAACACAAGGCCAAAAACTATAAAAATTACCATAAAATGTGACATTACAACCCAACTCATGCACAAGTTTTAATAGAAATTTTAGAAAATTATAAGCTTCACATTTCTGTAAATCTTCCAACATTTTGGACTTCCACTGTAAGTGCTTCCCTGTAACCCTGTAATTTTTTTACCTTTTGCCTTTTTTTAAGAAAGCAAAGGATCAGTCTAAATTAGTGTTAATCAACATTATGTAGATTAATCTTAAATTATGTTCCAAAATATTCCTTAGAATGTGCATTATGACAGAAAATGTAACGTAAAGAACTTTAATGATTTAATGATTAAGGATTTTTTTATATGTTATATGTTAATGTTATGTTATGATGTTATTATATGTTATGCTATGTTATGTTATTTTATATTATGTTATGTTATATGTTATGATATGTTGTTATGTTATGTTGTTATGTTATGTTAATATATGTTGTTATGTTATGTTATATGTTATGTTAATATATGTTGTTATATTAATATATGTTGTTATGTTATATGTTATGTTGTGTTATGTTATGTTATGTGTTATGTTATGTTATGTTATATGTTATTATGTTATACGTTATGTTATGTTGTTATAGGTTATGTTATGTTATGTGTTATGTTATGTTATGTTATGTGTTATGTAATGTTATATGTTACTATGTTATACGTTATGTTATGTTGTTATAGGTTATGTTATATGTTATGTGTTATGTTATGTTATGTGTTATGTAATGTTATATGTTACTATGTTATACGTTATGTTATGTTGTTATAGGTTATGTTATATGTTATGTGTTATGTTATGTTATGTTATGTGTTATGTAATGTTATATGTTACTATGTTATACGTTATGTTATGTTGTTATAGGTTATGTTATATGTTATGTGTTATGTTATGTTATGTGTTATGTAATGTTATATGTTACTATGTTATACGTTATGTTATGTTGTTATAGGTTATGTTATATGTTATGTGTTATGTTATGTTATGTGTTATGTAATGTTATATGTTACTATGTTATACGTTATGTTATGTTGTTATAGGTTATGTTATATGTTATGTGTTATGTTATGTTATGTGTTATGTAATGTTATATGTTACTATGTTATACGTTATGTTATGTTGTTATAGGTTATGTTATATGTTATGTGTTATGTTATGTTATGTTATGTGTTATGTAATGTTATATGTTACTATGTTATACGTTATGTTATGTTGTTATAGATGATGTTATATGTTATGTTATATGTTATGTTATGTTATGTTATATGTTACTATGTTATACGTTATGTTATGTTGTTATAGGTTATGTTTTACGTTATGTTATATGTTATGTTATGTTATGTTATGTTATGTTATGTTGTTATGTTATGTTATGTTATATGTTAGTATGTTATACGTTATGTTATGTTGTTATAGGTTATGTTATATGTTATTCTATGTGTTGTGTTATGTTATGTTATTATGTTATATGGTATATGTTATGTTGTTATATTTTATATTTTATGTTATGTATGTTATGTTGTTATGTTATGTTATATGATATATGTTTTATTATGTTGTTATATGTCATGTTATGCTATGCTAAGTTATGTTGTTGTGTTATATGTTGTTATGTCATGCTATGTTATATGTTGTGTTGTTATACGTTGTTATGTTATATGATTTTATTATGTATGTTTATTTGTTATGTTTTATTATGTTTTGTTATATGTTATGTTATGCTATGTTATTCTATCTTATGTCATGTTGTGTTAAATGTTGTGTTGTTATACGTTGTTATGTTATGTTATATGATGTGTTAACATAACATAACACATAATAAAACATATAACATAACATATAACAACTAAGTAATATGCTATGTTATGCGTTTTGTTATGTTGTTATATGTTATGTTATATGATGTTTTATTATGTTAAGTTACGTTATGTTATATGTTATTATAACATATAACATAACTAAGTAAATATGTCATGATATGTTATGTTACCATATAAACCAGTATAACATAACATAACATAACATAACATAACATAATATATAACAACATAACATAACAACATAACATAACGACATAACATAATATAACATTACATCACATGACACGACATGCCATAACATAACATATATGATCTCTGTCCGTCCTCATGTTGTGATGGAGGATTCATGTCTACTCACTTTCAACAAGGCCAAACTACATGTGGCCCTGAAAATCTGAGTCAACCTGTTGTGTGATTTGAAATGATTTGGGCCGGTCACAGGGGAGATGGTGTGATCAAAGGACCGCCTCACCAGCCAGATCAGAGCCGGGGCTCTTCTCTCGGGGGCCGATTCCATCTGTCACGTTTAACAGACTGAGGCTGTCTGCCGGGCACTCAGCGAGAGAGTTAGTGTGGCGAGCTCATGCCAGATTGTTGCTGATTGTATTTGATTGCATTTGAGTGCAGCTCCGACGATGGGTCTAAGAGCTGGTATCATCCCACTCTTGTCACATCACGGAGGACAAAAATGGGAAACACTGCTCAGAAACGTTTGAAAGTCTTGGGAAGGCCTTTCTGCATTTGGAGGAGATAATACTGAGAGAAAGCCAAGAGTGTGTGATTGTTGGTGTGGTTATGATAGAAGTGAACCGTGATATACTCATAGCTCGGGTGCAGAACGTCTCACGCGCTGCCTTTACTCCTGTTTGGAGTTCAAGCTGTTATTACAGTGTCAGACTCACTCGCCGCTGAATGAGTGACAGAATGTTTGCTGGGTGTGAGAGTATGTAGGCTTGTTTATCTCACAATAATGTCACCTTTGCCACCATTTTTAGATTCATTAGCCATGCCTATTGAGTGAAACCCACGTTTCGCTACACGGCCTTCGACGGCACGTTTCCAGGGTGAACGTGTTTCTATGTGAACTTTTCTCCAAGGTTGTGAGTAAATTGAAATGTGCCCTTCCGTTTTCACATCTCAATGGTTATTGATTACAAACATTAATACCATCTTTGCAGCCATAATGACTGATCTGAGTTCTGATAAATGGAGGAATTTTCTGAAACTCTAAAAGTAATTCAAGCCGACATGAAAACTGTTGTGTGAGACAATGATAGACAGACAGACAGATAGATGTGTGTGTGTGTGTGTGTGTGTGTGTGTGTGTGTGTGTGTGTGTGTGTGTGTGTGTGTGTGTGTGTGTGTGTGTGTGTGTGTGTGTGTGTGTGTGTGTGTGTGTGTGTGTGTGTGTGTGTGTGATGATTAATGAGGTATTTTTGGCAAGTTGGCATTACTCATCAGTGCCATGGCAGTTTTGTTTCGAAAGTGCTGGTGCTGGAGAAAGAGGGATTTTAGCCCATCAGCAGTGTGTGATGTCAGCACACAGGACAACAAAAGAGAAGTCCAAATCCATGGTGTTTGCAGCATTACAGGGGCCCAGGCTGGGCTGAACACAGGCCCTCTTTTCACAGGGACAAACATACCAAAGCACGCACACACACACACACACACACACACACACACACACACACACACACACACACACACACACACACACACACACACACACACACACACACACACACACACACACACACACACACACACACACACAGGGGTGTTTTTGTGAAATGTGGGGACATTCCATAGGCATAATGGTTTTTATACCGTACAAGCCGTATTTTCTATCCCCCTACACTGCCCCTATCCCTAAACTTAACCCTCACAGGAGACTGTGCAGTTTACTTTCTGTGAAAAAAACCTCATTCTGTGTGAAATATAAGCATTTTGAAAAGTAATACCTATTTCATACCCATGTCATTATACACATTTGTGTCCTGATATTTCACAAAAACATGCCCACACACACACACACACACACACACACACACACACACACACACACACACACACACACACACACACACACACACACACACACACACACACACACACACACACACACACACACACACATCTGTCTGTCTGTCTGTCTGTCTATCGTCTCACAAACTCACTCACTCTCAAATACAATCAAACACAACTAATATTATATATATTTATAACAGAATATAATATAATTAACTCACACACACACATGCACGTTCACTCATGCATACACACAAACACTCACACTCACTTACTCACACACCACCACACACACTCACTCACTCACACACCACCACACACACTCACTCACTCACTCACTCACTCACTCACTCACTCACTCACTCACTCACTCACTCACTCACTCACTCACTATATATATATATATATATATATATATATATATATATATATATATATATATATATATATATATATATATACAAAATGTAATATAAAAACATAATTATAAGAAATCAACAATTTTTTTATGGTAGACTGTAAAATATGAAAAGTGCAAATATTATTGTAGGAGCTATTTTTACCTGATATAACCCTATTAAACCTACTGTATTATATGTTCTTTTCTAAAGCCTAAATTAAGAACATTCTCTCTTTTTTTTTTTCAAGTAAATGTAAGTTATATGTGGTTAGTAATATGTCAAGATCATTTACTGGACTGAATCATCTTGATTATCCATAAATCATTTCCTAAAAAATCATGTTCAAATGTGAGTTTCAGGCTTTTGAGGAAGGTTTATTTGTTCATCATTGTATTATATTTTTTAAAACTACAGAGCTTTGATCATAACACTAGCATTTAAATGTCATATTATAAGACATTATTGGCAGATATTGATATTTAAATGCATTTGTTATGAAGATCTCATTGATTTCATGTTACTTTTTGTTTATATAAATATGAGCACCTGCTCCAAATTGAGCATTTTTGCTCGGTTTGGGTCTCTGAATAAAACTGATATATTCTCAATATATAATACTATATGTGAATGTTGGACTATTATTTCATATGTGAGACTTAAAATAACTTTTGTTACTGTAACCTAATGTAGTTTAGTTGATTCAGGAATATTAAGTAATAGTTTTAGACAAATAAAACCAGTACATTTAGGTATTTTTTATTTATTTAACTACAAAAATATTTTTTGTCATATGTCCGAAAGTAAAGATATGAAATTTGGGAGAAAGTTGTAGCAAATTCACTACATGTAAAAAGGTGTCAGAAAGAAACACAAAATTTTATTCCTCTCAAAATATAATGTAAAAACAAAACAAGAAAACAAACAGATGTTATGTCATCGCAGACGGGTATGCGTGCCTTTTATTAATTTCTCATCCGCAGGTTGAAACCTTAACAGAATTTGCGCATTCAAACGTGACACACACCTTTGTTTGTCTAATACTACCGTTCTGACACACCAAAGCCTCTCGTGTTTTTACTTGCAAATCAGGATTACACACTGAATGAAGATTTCTAAAGGTGAGAAAGCGAAATTACGGTTAATAACGGTTCTTCAAATCCATTAAGGGTTTGCTTTTTCAGGAAAAATTAAGCCAGAAATTAAATTTACTCACCCATACCTGTGCAATGCTTTTATTATTTCAATGAAACACAGAAAGAGAATATTCGAAGACGCAGCTTTTCCCCAAATTTTTTTTATTTTATTTTAGTTCTACATCACATTTTGCATGTTTAATTCTTGCCATTTCTTTGTTATCATTTGTGCAATTTACTAGCAATTTCTAAATGAAAATTGCATTCAGTACAAGTCAAACGATACCTTTGTTTGAGGAACTGAATAAACTAATTTGCCCAAAGCTCTGAAATCTCAGTTTCTATCGAGACAAATTGTTGGGCCCCACTTTATATTAGGTGGCCTTAAGTACTATGTACTTACATCAAAAAATAAGTACAATGTACTTACTGTGTTCAAATTGTATTGCAAAACACCTTTGCTGATATTGAGGTGGGATACGGGTAGGCTTAGGGACAGGTGTGGTGGTATGGGTAAGTTTAAGGGTAGGGTTAGGTGTAAGGGAAGTGTCAACTGTGTAATTACAAATGTAACTACATAAATTAATTACAGACGTAATTACATGCAAGTATTTTTTTAAATGTAAGTACAATGTAAAAACATGTATGTACACAATAAGTGCATTGTATCAAATGATTCATTAAAATGTTAGTACATAGTAGTTAAGGCCACCTAATATAAAGTGGGTCCATTTGTTGTACAATTTATACACAGTGTATGTTTGGATAGTAAAATGCTTTTATGATGTTTTTTGTCATTACTGGAGCTTGACATAGTCATGAACTTGCATACTTGCATAATAACAGCATACGAGATTGGGTTGATAAATAACGTCAGAATATATTTTTTTATTTTTTTTTATTAAATGCAGATTTGAATAACAAAGGGCCTTGTAACCTTTACAATGTATCAAGCATTTGAATTCTTTCCCCAGCAGGGTTTTTTTATTTTATTTTTTTATTTTAAAGTCTGCATTTTTGATAATTTTCACAAAACTTTCATGGCCCCCAGAATACTTTGTTGAATGAATATCTAAACACCTGAGGTGGTAATGCGGCCACGATGTGAAACGGAGTGTGCATTATTTTCTAATAATTCAATGGCCCGGAGTCAATTATTCCACTTCTACAGTTACCACACCTCTAGAATTGTTCAGATGATGTATTTCAAGACATTTGTCAGGTTTTTGTCCTTAAAACGCTCTTGTAAAACGAATTTTAGAGCTAGTAATGGAGGCTTGAGCCACTTATAGCAGACGAATGCAGTTATTAATGCAGTTATTAGAGAGAGAGAGAGAGAGAGAGAGAGAGAGAGAGAGAGAGAGAGAGATTAAGCGTGTGTGAATGATCTGATTCTGTGTGTCGGCTCCAGCGTCTTGACTAATAGTGAAACTGTAAGTTTATCTACTTCAAGAACAGCGCCGTTATTACCTCTCTAGTGAGAAATGTCATGTAGTTTGCTGGTGTAGTCGCCAGTGTAGCGAGTGTGTGTCCGTACTGTGTGTGTTCGTTTGAGTGGGGGAAAGAGAGTAAGTGCTTTGCATACATAATAAAACATAATTTTGTGGCAAAAACATGCCATGGAAATTATTTGTATTTTTTATCCTCTTGTTTACTATATGTATTTACTTGTTCAGAGTCGTTGTGGGTTCTTTTGCTGTTGTCGGCTGTTAAAACCTGTGAAATAACTGAAATCATTTGGCGAAGTGATATGCAACTGTAATGGGGACCTGCTGGAACTACCGTTCGTTTCTCTGAAAATAATTGCACACCGTAGAACGCTCGGCAACCAATCCGATTCAAGCATTCAACAGCCCCATGGTATAAATAAAGTCTCTTTAGGACAAGTCATTTCCCTCTGCGACCATCTTTGAAATGCTTCTCAGGCATGCAAGTACAACTCCATCTCTTTGAATGGGGAAACATCAAATTCTGTTTGCCAAGCTTACGATTAAATTTCATATTTGAAATCACCAATGAAATCTGACAATAACTGTCTAATAAATTTAGTTTCCAAATACTCGAATCATGACAAAAAACAGGCTTTTTTCAGCCTAGACAAAGCTAATGTGCCTGTCTCAGAACACTGCCTGTTTCTATAGCAACCGAGCTTCTAACACCAGCTGAAGTGACGCAATGACTTTACTAACCAACGATTGGCTCTTTAATTTAGAAGGCTGGGCTTATTCACCATATTGGCCGTTACACTTTCTCACATTCATAAGTTATCGGAGTGAACCGTCTTCCTATATATAAAGTCTTTGATTTGCTTTGGTTCATCACAGCACCAAATACTTAAAGACTTAATAGGCTGTTTATTTTCAAACTTAAATATTTTTATATTTTAATCTGGACTAAAACATGCCCTAGCCTTGATATTGTTTGAAATATTCTGATTCTTTATAAGTATTCGGAGTGCACCATCTTCCTATATATAAAGTCTTTGGTATAAATCAATGAAAGAACAGAAATGGGAGCTCTAGCGTAGTTCTACTTGGAACTTCACGTCATTCACTAATTATCTATCTAGCCAATCGTTATTCGTCTTCTGTAGTATATAAGTTATGTTCCCACCCATTACTACGTTGGCACATACTGAGGCCGGCATTCACCCCCATCCTCCCCACCACCACCAGGTCGGTTCCTGTCCATACATCAGGGTGTAGGCTCTTCATCTTCAGGCAGGAACTGCAAGCATCTGCTACCCTCTGGATTCGGACTATATATGGACGGGGCCTACGCCAAATAACTTTATCATTTCATATATTCGATACTCATTGAATACAATCTGTAAATAAATCTTATCCGAATGTTTTTCTCGCCTCCTGAGTCTTTCGGGTAGAACCTCTGCTTCTAAACCAGGGTTCCTCAAACTCGGTCCTGGAGGGCCACTGTCCTGCAGAGTTTAGCTCCAACCATGATCAAACACACCTGAGTAAGCTAATCAAGGTATTTAGGATCACTAGAAAATCACAGGAAGGTGTGTTTGATTAGAGTTGGAGCTAAACTCTGCAGGACAGTGGCCCTCCAGGACCGAGTTTGAGGAACCCTGGTTTTCCAAAGTTACTAGCCACTCAGCATTTTCACTGGCCACAATTTTGACATCGATAGGTTAGGTTAATCCTAACCCTAACCCATGGGGGAAAACTGCCATATAGGTATTTTTAATATGATCTCATAATTTGGCATCAGGTATATTCGGCTACTGTCACTGTTTTCTTTCTCAACTGTTTACGTGTTTATGTGAATATTCACCAGAGACCGCCATTTTGACATTATTTTGTGTGTATTTGACTGTTTAAGCACAAAGCAGCAAAAAAGAACTGAGAGGCGGCTTTATATGTGCGCACTTTAGGTTTTTGAGCACAAAATCTGCAGGAATGAGTAAAATGATGCGCAATACACTCAATCCCAAGCTGAACTTCAAGCCCTGTAACACTAACAATATTTATTCAGACCTTTTCAAAAGACTAGAATTAAAAAATGTATATATACAATTCAATCTGGGTGTTAATGTCAAGCCCTGCATAGAAGTATCACAATATCAAAACGGCAGGCTTTGATAACCTTGTAGACCTAGAGACCTACCCAGACCTGATTGACTCATGCTGTCGCAATGTTTACCGGTTGCGTTTCATTCCTTTTCTTTTTTCTAAGCAATTAGAAACAAGAGATGTCCGCTCTAGACACGCCAGGGCTTTGCCGTTTCCGCTCATGTCAGTTGTAAAGGGCTTAACCCTACTCGGACCTGTTTATTTGCATCTCAGTAAGTTTCGCCCATTCACAAGTAAGCCTCATGCTACTGTACCCCAATAAAACTAGAAAACACAGTCAGGGATGGCATGAACTGACTCTGAAGGACGGCTATTGTGGATGCTGCCAGTGACCAACAAGCCCTCTTTATGATGGCAGGAATTATGACGGCCGTGGATATGTGAGATCGCTGGTGGCGAGCAAGATAAGTCGAGTAATTGTCACTTACTGTAACAGCGACTCCCATTCATTAAGGGCCCGTGTCTAATAAACTACTGGAGGAAAGGAGGCCAGCTGTACTGTGAAGCCTCACACAAGGCGGCTCTTTCTCTGCGGCCCCAAACTTTGTCAAAAGGCGAAACTGTCTATGAGACGCTCTGTGATTCAACAGAGTTTCCAATTGAGGTTTGTCTTGGGGGAACAAGGGTTTCCTTTTGACAAAATAGGGTGTTCAAGAGGGACAGCAAAAACTGATATAGCTTCTTTTTTAGACTAGTTCCAGTTATGTAAACTGGAAAACAAACAATTCAAGGGTTGTTGTGATACTTAGCTGTTGTCCTAATATCATGACTTGCAGCAATAGTTGATCATAAAACATATAGGGTAAAATTAACAAACCTGTCAAGGAGCATGTCCACAAAATTGTTTTCCCTCAAAATATTTATTTATGTAGTTGCATTTTCATGACAATTAAGCACATTTCCACACAAAACTCATTACTGAAATGCTAAAATAATTACATTTTTATATCAATATGTTAAATATTATTTATTTATTATTAATTCATTATCAGTAATGGCTTTATTATAAAAATGTATACACCATGAAATTATTTGTTCTGTTGCCTTCAATGTATGCTGATTATTTTTTAATTGCCTAAATGATCATGTAATTGTCAAATAATGTCAATAATAGAAACATTCCATAAAAATAAAGAAATTAGAATGATTTCTGAAGGATCATGTGACACTGAAGACTGGAGTAATGATGGTGGAAATTCAGCTTTGATCACAGGAATAAATTACACTTTAAATTGACAGTTTTTACTGCATAAAAAAAATAATGTGTTGCCTCAAAAATAAATAAAAAATAACGCAACAGTTTGCATCAATTTTTTGAGTTATGATAACTTTGAGTGAATTTATGTTCAACCATCAAGCTACACTGAGTTATAGGAACTTAATCATTTGTATCATAAACACACATTTTTAAGTTGATTACTAAAAAAAATGAAGTCACTCCAACTACCAGAGTTGTAACCCTTGAACCAATTATTCTATTTCAGTTCAAATCAACAGCTATCATAGCACGTGCTAACATAACTTATATAACATGTATATTTAAAGAACAAGTAAGATATTACTTGTCATTGGCATTAGCACAATCATTGCTTATAGAGTCAATGTAGTGTTTACATTCATGTAGCACAATGGTAACCTCAAAAACTCTTTTAAATGTCAAACATAACAGCATTAAACAATAACAGGTCTATCCCTTCACTAAAAACAAATACATTAACACTTACTTTCAACATTTATTCAGTCTTATGCAAAGCATGCTGGGAACTAGAAATCCACTGCCAATTTCCAAAGTTATCAAGACAATTTCATTCTTACTACAACCATTTAAGAAAAAAAGCCAATTAATGCAGAAATTTTAGTTTAAATTACAGACGATATTGAGTTGATGTAATGATCAACATTAGTATATCAACAGCACTTAAATGGTTTAATTAAAACAATACATTAGAATTTTTAGCATGCAACCATGCATTTATTTAAGTTTTTTAGAGTGTGCTTACTGTGAATTTATATTTTTATGTATTTTTACCCAATACAGCTACAAAATTACACAAAAAAAGAAATTTTACCAGACAGATTTAAACATGGAAAATGTATATTTTATACAAAGCCTGTGTTTGTCAGAGTTGGTTAGTTTACTCATAACATATTAAAATAGTTTGTACTAAAGTACTTATAGTCCTACTATTACAATGGCTTCCTCATCACTGAATTCTTACATTCTCTTCTAGAGAGAATGTATGGAACCAGATGTACTGTGGAATCCATGAACAGAAGCCGACAGGCCCTCTAACCCATTTTTTTTTCTTTTTTTTTCTGTAAAGTGAAGTGAATTCCAGAGGTGCTTCAAGAGGAACACGTCCTCAAGTATGCTGACATTTGAATGCATTTTTAGGGTGACAGCAGAAGGAACCCTGTCGGTTTGGGGTGTCTTTGCTGGATCATGTTGGGCTATTGTGTGTCCTTCTCAACTTCCTGTCAGTAACTGTCTAAGGGGGGCATGTACTAACTTTTTGGAATGTGGCAAGTCCTTGTGAACTATTTCCTTTCTTAGCCTACCACTGTTTGCTGTTTTATAACGTTCATTTTTCTAACCTTTTATACTGACCCTGTGCAATGGTAAATATAGCTGAGGATCCCAGACAGCAACATAGTGTCGGCCCAGATCCGGTCCACGCATGGATTTCACTCGTACCAGATGTGGGCTGGATCTGGGCAGACGCTATGTTGCTGTCTGGGAACAATGTCCTCCTGTAAAATCTGCAAATTTTTTGGAATCCATTACAAGTAGGGGTGTAACAATATCATGTCACAATATATCGCAATACAAAAATGCAACAATATGTATCGTAGAGAGTCATATATTGTGACAATCTGTATTGTGTATACTGTAGTTCACCCAAGATAAAAATTACTGTGTGAGTAAAAAATTCAAGTTTACAGAGTTTTAGTGTCAGTACTGCTGTACATTAAACTACTTACACTCACCTAAAGGATTATTAGGAACACCATACTAATACTGTGTTTGACCCCCTTTCGCCTTCAGAACTGCCTTAATTCTATGTGGCATTGATTCAACAAGGTGCTGAAAGCATTCTTTAGAAATGTTGGCCCATATTGATAGGATAGCATCTTGCAGTTGATGGAGATTTGTGGGAGCACATCCAGGGCACGAAGCTCCCGTTCCACCACATCTCAAAGATGCTCTATTGGGTTGAGATCTGGTGACTGTGGGGGCCATTTTAGTACAGTGAACTCATTGTCATGTTCAAGAAACCAATCTGAAATGATTCGAGCTTTGTGACATGGTGCATTATCCTGCTGGAAGTAGCCATCAGAGGATGGGTACATGGTGGTCATAAAGGGATGGACATGGTCCGAAACAATGCTCAGGTAGGCCGTGGCATTTAAACGATGCCCAATTGGCACTAAGGGGCCTAAAGTGTGCCAAGAAAACATCCCCCAAACCTCCGAAAAACTTCCCATGGTCACTTCAGAGTGCGAATACGTAATGAGCTGGAGGGCTCCACATTTGCCACGGCTGATTAGACGAGAACAATGAGCCCAAACAGAAATCGAGAGACTCATCAGACCAGGCAACATTATTACATTCTTCAACTGTCCAATTTTGGTGAGCTCGTGCAAATTGTAGCCTCTTTTTCCTATTTGTAGTAGAGATGAGTGGTACCCGGTGGGGTCTTCTGCTGTTGTAGCCCATCTGCCTCAAGGTTGTGTGTGTTGTGGCTTCACAAATGCTTTGCTGCATACCTCGGTTGTAACGAGTGGTTATTTCAGTCAAAGTTGCTCTTCTATCAGCTTGAATCAGTCGGCCCATTCTTCTCTGACCTCTAGCATCAACAAGGCATTTTCGCCCACAGGACTGCCGCATACTGGATGTTTTCTCTTTTCACACCATTCTTTGTAAACCCTAGAAATGGTTGTGCGTGAAAATCCCAGTAACTGAGCAGATTGTGAAATACTCAGACCGGCCCGTCTGGCACCAACAACCATGCCACGCTCAAAATTGCTTAAATCACCTTTCTTTCCCATTCTGACATTCAGTTTGGAGTTCAGGAGATTGTCTTGACCAGGACCACACCCCTAAATGCATTGAAGCAACTGCCATGTGATTGGTTGATTAGATAATTGCATTAATGATAAATTGAACAAGTGTTCCTAATAATCCTTTAGGTGAGTGTCTATATAATGTTGACTATAATATTTGTGAATATTTGTGGGTCCTGAAAATGCCAAATGTCTTATGTTACCAATAAAAAGTGCCCTACATTATTTTAAACATATTTGGTCAGTGACAAGCATATTTTTCTAAAATAATTATGTATTTTCAGCTTCAGAATCATATTTTTATTCTGGTGTCACCATTGTCCTGTGCATTGGGTTACCAGCACCAAGTCCAAGCCTATTAATTTCCACCCCCAATATAATACAAAATTTAGCATTTTAATCAACTGTAAAAAAATTTTTGACAACCTGTCTTGGAGTATCCAATAATATTGTATTGTGATTTCAGTATCGTGATATGTATCAAATCATGAAATGAGGGTATCGTTACACCCCTACAAACAAGTCATTGCAACTTAAAATATAAAATGTTTAGCAACTTTACTTGCTGTAGCTAAGCAGCGAAACCTCAGCTGGAGAGACGTGGGTTTTATTTACAGAGTTATACCAATTTTGTGGGGACTCAAACAGAACTCCCAAAAGGATATTTGCTGTCATTAACTGAGCTCATGGCGGTTTAGCAAAGACCAATTAAGACTCATATTTGCTTATACAGTTGTTATGTTTCTCCAAGGACCATTGTGATTGGAGCCATACATCCCATTGTTTTCCAATAATTAATGATACTTTGGTTTACTTTGGACTAAACAGGGATATGAGTATAAGAAGCCTCAAAGAATGGGAGAGATATAGAGTTAAGCACAATTCAAACACACAAGGCTCTAATGACAAATGACTAACTTCAGAAGGTCAGAATAAAAGTCAACAAGAGAGAGTGGCTTCACTCCGGAATATAACCAAAGATCCATCGAGGAATACAAGGAGTTGGAGGGAAATGTTGTAAGAGAAAGTTGGATTATGGAATCCAAGGGGGAAGTGGGATTGGCTCCATCTGTCGAGAGGGTCTTCCAGTCGACTTTGGCCCACATGCTGGATGCTGGCTCAGGAAGCTCTTTCACACTTCCTCCCGCAGTCCTCAACATGGTCCTCGAAGGGGGAGTGTACCAAAAGGCATAGCCTCTATCTAAGGGTCTTTGTCCCTATAGGGGGGCAAACAGTGGGATCCTACAGGAAAGGAAACACACGCCCCCTCCTTCAACAACAGCAGGAGGAGAAAGAAAGCACATTACATGCTTGAAAATCAGCCCACTGCCATTATTTTAGTTACCAAACCAGTGGGGGGACACTGTCGCTTTCAGACGTGCTCTACAAGTTGGGAGATGGGGAGATGAGATTTTCCTTGGCTCAAACCACAGATTTCATGAATGCACCTGCTATTGTGGCTTCCTGCATTGTTTTGGTGTTTTGTTGAGTGTCACATATCAGTAATGGAAATGAGGCAATAAAACGAAAGGGAAGTTGATATCAGTTTCACCTGCACACAAAAGTGTGCCACAAGCGTGGTGTTCGAAAGTAAGTTGGTTTACTCAAAGCACAGGACAGAAAAACGACTCGATTATCAGACTACCCATTCATAAATTACGACAAGCATTTAAATGCACAATAATAGACACACCTCTACAGTTAGTAATACCACTGTACATGCATACTTGGCAAAGTTGAATGACAGTAGATGTTTGACTTGATTGTTCTCTTTTTCGCTCTTCTTTTTTTTCTAGTATTTTTTCTACTCAAGCATGGCGGTGATAATTGGATTGTGTGGACACCTGTATGAGTGCAGTATATCCAGGGGATTAGAGAACGGGATGGGTGAGTCAGCTCAAATTATTGTCATGTTAACCCATACAACTGGCAGCAATAGCACCCTACTACTCACTAAAATAAGGTCACAGTGGTCCCAGAACCTGCCATACATATACAGTTTTTTTTTTTTTTAAACTAAAGCATAACTCAAGTGGTTTTGCTTCAAGATCCACACAGTTCCAATATTGTTTATCATGCAAACATTAACTTATTTATACACTCTTAAGGGGGCATCTTTGTATCGTATCTGCTCCTAAAAGGTTCATAGTCGGTACTACTCTAAAATAATATGAACCTTTAGGGATTAAAAAAGGTACAAAGTTGTCATTTTATGGGTTCTGCCTAAGGACATATTTTGTACATTTTTTTTTGTTTGTCAAAATGTCTCTTGAATTTAGATATTCACAGCAGCCAATCATTGTGGCCAGCACAAATCATATATGTATCCTGTATTTAATCCGTATTTAATTTAATCTGATTTTTATTTTCATGTTTGCATTAAAGCAATGATTTCTAAATGTTTTGTTCTATGTATTAATTTATTACAAAATGTATTAAAAAATGTGATTCACACATATAACGACTTACCTATACCTCTTTTAATGAGCATGTTTTTACTTTGCATATTAGATATTATAACTATCCTTATATCAAAATGAAGAAAAAAGCTTCACTTAATTCGGTAACACTTTATTTTAGGGTCCAATTCTCGCTATTAACTAGTTGCTTATTATCATGCATATTACTAGGATATTGGCTGTTTATTAGTACTTAAAAAGCACATATTGATGTCTTATTCTGACAATCTTCTACATCCTTTAATCCACCTTACTAACTATTAATAAACAGTCATTAGGAGTTTATTGAGGCAAAAGTCATAGTTAATAGTGAATATGTGTTCCCCATACTAAATTGTTACCCTAAATTATTCTAATGACAAATCTATTATGACCTTTTTATGCCTAGAATTAATGTTATCTGTTAAAAAAAAATACGTACACAAGGTGTAAGGAAACTATTTAATGACCTTTTACTAGATGGTTACACCACATGACATTTTAGAGTTATAAAATTATAACTTTTCTTGAAAATATTATACATTTGGTAACACTTTAACTATGACTTTTGCCTCAAATAAACTCCTACTGCTTATCAATAGTTAGTAAGGTAGTTGTTAAGTTTAGATATTGTGTAGGATTAAGGGATGTAGAATATGGCATAAATATGTGCTTTATAAGTACTAATAAACAGTCAATATCATAGTAATATGCATGCTAATAAGAAACTAGTTTATGGCGAGAATTAAACCCTAAACTAAAGTGTTACCACAATTTGGTCAGATTAAACCAACATGAATATAACACATTTTAATGAGCTTTAAAACTGTGCGTCATTGATCTATTAACCTAACTGACCTAATAACCTGACAGATGTACATCAACAAACAAAATATATGTTTTCATTTATTTATCCTAACCATGCACAATTATGTGGTTAGTTACAATTTATTATTTGCATATAGCACCTCCCCTTTTCTTGTGAGCCATTTTGAGCTCCCAACCAACAGCTGTAGTAGATGAGCTTTCACACAAGATTAACTTTTATTTGGTAGGAAAGTCTAAGGAATATTGTACCCTTTAGTTTCAATATCACATTTTGTCTTGGTTCAGGAAGCATAAATGTTGGACGCTACTGCCAACAGCCTTTGTAAGAGCTCGTCAGGGCGGCCATCGTTAGCAGGCGTTTATAAACAGAACGTAGAGTGTGTGGAAGGGGGCAGAGGTGCTGAAAGACGAGATGCAATAGTGAAACTCAAGCTTGTTGGAGTAGGGGAAGGGGGTGTTGGGGAGGGGGGTGTTGTTTGACCACAGGGATGAGCGATGAGTCGACGGTCCCATCAGAAAGCACTGCCACGGCAACTGCGCGGATTCACTAGGTGTCGTCTAGGCAGGTAATTCATCAGCCCATGCCGGGGCTGGGCCTCCGAAAAACTTCCCATGGTCACTTCAGAGTGCGAATACGTAATGAGCTGGAGGGCTCCACATTTGCCACGGCTGATTAGACGAGAACAATGAGCCCAAACAGAACTGGCAGTCCTCACAATGGGGACTGGAAAGCCTCAAGGCGTTGCCTCCATATTTCTAGAGGAAGAAGAGAGAGAGAAAAGTGAACAAAACTGTGGCTGTTGAACATGTACGATACTTCGTCACTATAGACTTCCGAGAGTATATATGTTGCGCTCAAAGGCTAAATAATGATGGGAAACAATGTTTGTCAATATATTTTAATTAATGTGGGACCAACAAAATGGAGCCATTTTTGGAATTATCTAAACAATGAGAAAGATTCGGATCACGATTATTATAGTTAACTAAAATTAAAACCATACAAAATTGGTACTTGAAGTAAATAAACTTTAACTCAAAACAACTAGGCAACACTTTCGTTTAGGGTCCAATTCCCATTATAAAAAAGTTGCTGACTTAATTTTTTTTTAAGTACAATCAACTTGGATGTTTAAGTCAATTCAACTTAACTTTTTTTCAAACTGACTTTAAAAAAAAAATATTTGAATCTTACAGCTTTTAAAAAAGTTGAAAAGTGCTTAACTTATTTTGATGAGTTAAAGCAATGTAAAGATGTTGTTGTAACTTATTGAACATATATTTTTATTGCAGTTGCTTATTAGCATGTATATTACTATAGTTACTACTTTAAAATGTGAGGAAACCCATTGCCTTAAAATGATTAAAGGTCCCGTTCTTCGTGTTTTTTTTAAGCTTTGATTATGTTTACAGTGTGCAATATAACATGTGTTCATGTTTCGCGTGTAAAAAAACACAATATTTTTCACACAATTTACTTATCTGTATACCGCTGTTTTCACTGTCCTAAAAACGGGCTGATGAGTTCCTTGTTCTATGAAGTCCCTCCTTCAGAAATACGTAACGACTTCTGATTGTGCCAGCGGTTCCTGTGTTGTGATTCGACAGCAGCTTAACACACGTGGAAAGGTCACGCCTCTTAACGGGAGATATATGCGCTTAATGATCTCTACAGCGTCCCTGGGAAAGCCAAACAAAGGTGTTTTGACTCCGGGATGAAAATAGCAGCGTCTCGACGACATGGCGACAAACACAGTCAAACGCAACAATTCCTTTTCTCCACGCGACACTTCCTCTTCTCCACGTGGGACAGCAACAAGACCACGCCCCCTTTTTTGCGTATTCTTGTGGGCGGAGGTTAGTCTGTTCTACTGACGTAATTAATGAAGGAAGTACCAGGATGTAGTCCAAGCCAGCCGTTCGCTGTAGGCTTTGAAAGGGAACTTCTGTTAAATAAAATATCTCGCTTGGCATTGAACTTTGAGCTTTATAATTTTACAGGTATTATTTATGCTCTAACAGCAACATTACACACTAACTAAAGTTTGAACAATGGGATCACGAAGAACGGGACCTTTAAGTAAATAAACTTGAAAAAAATAAGTTATGTGGAATTGTCAAGTTCACATAACTAATTTTTGTCAATTATGTATGTTTTTTTACTTCATAATTTTAATGCAACGGGTTTTCTCACTTTTTTAAGTTAAAGGGGCGCTTCAGCGCTGGGAAGAGGAAGGTGTATTTAAACTGTGTCATTTATGTAGTAGAAATTTTTGAATTTGGTGCCTTCTAGGCTGAGAAAAGACAGAAAATGTATTTTTGTCTCATGTGGTTGAAAGACAACAACTCCCAGAATGCACTTGCTTCACTGCCCTACGCGGCCACTCCCAAAGCCATGCCTACTGGTTATCACTTGCCCACTGCGGCACCGCCCCCAACGTCATTTTGATATTCATAGTAATAAAATAATTTAGTTCAGTTAGAGAATAGACACTACAATTAAAAACTGAACGTGTCTTTTCAATAAAGTGTGAGTGAGCCAAACGAAAGTCATGTCACAGATGCAGCAGAAGTCAGATTTCATTCCTCACGAGAGAAGAGCTGAGCAGAGCTGAGGTAAGCGCGGCTGTCATTCACGGTGCGTGTCCAGTCTGGCTCGTTATCTGATCGCATATGGAAGCTAAACTTTCATAGGAATTCATTCAAAAGTTGAAACACTCACTTTGCTCTGCACCGCTCCATTATTAATGCCCGATCGGAGCGGCCGTGCGCATTTACATTCTGTGAGTGAGATCTTTCCCCTATGGGCGGGTTGAAAACATGCGGAACTACCTCCTACTACTGACTGTAGTTTTTAGCCTCTGGCCAAAAAACCTCCAATGACGCAAAATTACGATATTTGCGTCATCTGAGGATTTTTTCCAGAAATAAAATGCATAATTCTCTCGTCTCAGAGGGATATGAGGGGGGAAAGTACCATAATTTGAATATACTGCCGGTTTCTACTGATACAAAGCTTAATGCTAAATCACTGAAGTTACCCTTTAAGTCAACTGATCACTTTTTACAGTGCCTAGGATATTGGCTGTTTATTAGTACTTATAAAGCACATATTAATACCTTATTCTGCATGACCATATTCTACATCCCTTAATCCTACCCAATACCTAAACTTAATCACTACCTTACTAACCATTATTATTAAGCAGTATTTAGGAGTTTATTGAGGAGTTTATTGGCACTTTATTGAGTGCCAAGGCAACATTCCTCATTTTAATTTAAATTAACTAAAACTAAAACACAAATTTATAAAAATAAACGGCACAGAGATTTTTGTAGTAATTGTTATTAGTCATGATATATATATAATGACTAATAACAATGACAAAAAACACAACAAAATTACTAAAACTTTAACCAAATTTAAAATGAAAATGGATAAGAAAAAAATATATAAGAAAAAACATTTTGTATCATTAAAAAAAAAAAAACATTATTTGAAGAAAATATGAGTGGTCAAAAGAATTCACCACAACATCTCTAGATATGGAATTCTATTTTATCAGGGCCAGATGAAAACGAACACAAGTCGCTTGATTTGAGGTTTCATTCATGTCTGTAGCACATGAATAAGTACACGTTCAATAAGTGTGAGCAGGGATTTAGCAAACTCCACTCATACTTGAATAAAAAGTGTCATTTATTTCCAGTGAAATTATTAAATTATTTTTGTACTGATTATTTGTGTGCAATATTAACATGCTGTTTATAGACTACATTTAAATTAACAGTCCTTTTCTGACCAACCAAAAATGTGATAATCTTAACTAAGCAATTTGGCCTGGAAAGAGATCAACGTCATTAGTGTCTTTTGTTTGACAAAGAGGAAGTGGCTCGTGCTGAGCGCTCAATCTCTGCAGTAGGCATATCTCTTTGAACACGCTCTATGAAATGAGTTTCTGTATCAGTTGGAGACCGCTTTAAAAATAGAGATGATGGGAGGGAAGCCCCTGGAATATTTATTGGGAGGGGGGAATAAATCCACAGCACACTGACAATTTTCCCTCTTCGGTTTCACTGTTTTTCCAAGTACTTAACGGTATTTACATATTATTTCGGTGTAGTGCGGCAGATACGCACAGTGGCGCAGCCCAGCAATGAGCCGCTGAAAGAATTCACGCTTAATTGTATTTCATAAATCATATTGGGAACCCCCTTCAGAATAAGCTCCCTGTAACAAAATGATAAAATGGCCAATTATGAGAAAATTCCAGGGTCCATAATTTACTAAACATACTCCGGAGAGACTCTTTTGAGAGCAAAGATAGACTCCTTGTTGAATTGTTTTCCATTAGTAAATGCAGAGTGGCTTCACATTATATTTCTAAATAATTGATAATTGTTTGTGATTGTTTGTGCTTATTTACTCTGAATATTTACACTCACAACATCCGTCACTATGGTCAACTGACCTTCCCCCTTCCATCAGGAAGATTGAACCTAGTGTTTGCTGTCTAAACTATAGTCTTTTAAAGCCAAATAACTGGAGTGATAGGTGCAGATAGCAGCTCCATCACTCTCAGAGCTGCTCAAATTCCTAATCAGACTATTTGTTTTGGGTTTTGCAGGTTCTGACCAAACCTGTGGGCTGAATTCTCCTGATCTGAGGGCCAGATCTGCACGCTTTGGGACGGCAGTGTCAGCAAACCTGCCACATCAACTTTGACCTCTCAGTAAATGCATACATCGGATCCAGGCTGAATATGTATGGAATTCACTTGTGTCATTTTGTCTGACTCATTCTACCAAAAGAAACTCAAATCCATGTTTATAATAAAAAAATATGTAGTTACACTTTATTTTGATGACTATAAGTAACTTTGCACCTACACTCTAAAAAACGATGGGTTGAAAATAGGACAAAACACATGTTAGGGTTTATTTTACTCAGGAAATTGAGTTGTTTATTTAACCCAGCATAATGTGTTGATTCGTTTAATAATAGCTTTTTTTTTTTTTTACTTCATACAAGAACTAATGTTTATGGATTAACTTAAATCCTCTAAACTTATATACTTTTAATACTCCACACAACCTGGTTTGGGTGGGAATTCCTTTATTATCATATTTTACAGTATAGCATATTTCATATACTTTTTAATACATATTGCCTACATATAAGCTCGTTAAATGTTTAAAAAATCCGGGATTTGCGAAACACTGGGTTGTTACGTCTGAGCCAGGAGCTGAGTAACACAAAAACTGTCCAAACACTGGGTTGTTACGTCTGACCCAGGAGCTGAGTAACACTAAAACTGCCCAAACACTGGGTTGTTACGTCTGACCCAGGAGCTGAGTAACACTAAAACTGCCCAAACACTGGATTGTTACATCTGACCCAGGAGCTGAGTAACACTAAAACTGCCCAAACACTGGGTTGTTACGTCTGACCCAGGAGCTGAGTAACACTAAAACTGCCCAAACACTGGATTGTTACATCTGACCCAGGAGCTGAGTAACACTAAAACTGCCCAAACACTGGGTTGTTACGTCTGACCCAGGAGCTGACTAACACAAAAACTGTCCAAACACTGGGTTGTTACGTCTGACCCAGGAGCTGAGTAACACTAAAACTGCCCAAACACTGGGTTGTTACATTTGACCCAGGAGCTGAGTAACACTAAAACTGCCCAAACACTGGGTTGTTACGTCTGACCCAGGAGCTGAGTAACACTAAAACTGCCCAAACACTGGGTTGTTACGTCTGACCCAGGAGCTGAGTAACACAAAAACTGTCCAAACACTGGGTTGTTACGTCTGACCCAGGAGCTGAGTAACACTAAAACTGCCCAAACACTGGGTTGTTACGTCTGACCCAGGAGCTGAGTAACACTAAAACTGCCCAAACACTGGGTTGTTACGTCTGACCCAGGAGCTGAGTAACACTAAAACTGCCCAAACACTGGGTTGTTATGTCTGACCCAGGAGCTGAGTAACACTAAAACTACCCAAACACTGGGTTGTTATGTCTGACCCAGGAGCTGAGTAACACTAAAACTGCCCAAACACTGGGTTGTTACGTCTGACCCAGGAGCTGAGTAACACAAAAACTGCCCAAACACTGGGTTGTTACGTCTGATCCAGGAGCTGGGTAACACAAAAACTACCCAAACACTGGGTTGTTACGTCTAAACTAGGATCAAGGTTAGACAAAAACATCCCAAACTGGGTTGTTACATCTGACCCAGGATCTGGGTAACACAAAAACTACCCAAACACTGGGTTGTTACGTCTGACACAGGATCTGGGTAACACAAAAACTACCCAAACACTGGGTTGTTACGTCTAAACTAGGATCAAGGTTAGACAAAAACATCCCAAACTGGGTTGTTACATCTGACCCAGGATCTGGGTAACACAAAAACTACCCAAACACTGGGTTGTTACATCTGACCCAGGATCTGGGTAACACAAAAACTACCCAAACACTGGGTTGTTACGTCTGACACAGGATCTGGGTAACACAAAGTCTACCCAAACACTGGGTTGTTACGTCTGACACAGGATCTGGGTAACACAAAGTCTACCCAAACACTGGGTTGTTACGTCTGACACAGGATCTGGGTAACACAAAGTCTACCCAAACACTGGGTTGTTACGTCTGATCCAGGATCTGGGTAAAACAAAAACTACCCAAACACTGGGTTGTTACGTCTGACACAGGATCTGGGTAACACAAAAACTACCCAAACACTGGGTTGTTACGTCTAACCTAGGATCAAGGTTACACAAAAACATCCCAAACTGGGTTGTTACATCTGACCCAGGATCTAGGTAACACAAAAACTATCCAAACACTGGGTTGTTATGTCTAAACTAGGATCAAGGTTACACAAAAACATCCCAAACTGGGTTGTTACATCTGACCCAGGATCTGGGTAACACAAAAACTACCCAAACACTGGGTTGTTACATCTGACCCAGGATCTCAGTAACGCCGAAACTACCGAAGCACTGGTAGTAACCCAAGATTGCAGCACTGGGTAATATTGGACAGAATACATGCTGGGTTATTTTAATCCAGTTTGTTGGGTTTTATACAGTGACCCATTGCTGGGTTACTTTTGACACAGTGCTGGGTCATTCCAACCTATTAAAGGTTTTTCGTTTTAAATAGTAAAAATGCACTTTAAAATATGTCATATATATCATTCATATAGGCTACAGTAGTTTGTATTCAATGGCAATTTAGTCTCTTACAATCATAAAATACTCAAAAGGCATTTAGTACATGTTCTAGGATGTGACAGGAGCAGCCAATGGGAATCTGTGGGAAGAAAATTATCTTTAGTAAGTTCTCTCTTTGATGACACAAAGTCTTTTTCTTTGTTTGATACATCGATGATATTTTTATTTTATTTTTTATTTTTTAAAGAGAGAAATGTAATGCACTTCATATATTTATTCAAAAACAAAAAAGATTTAATTTTTATGTTTTTATTTTATTAACAAAAATTTATTTTCTACAAAAAAGCTGGGTTGTTTCAACTCATGTTTGGGTCAAATATGGACAACCCCAACCGTTGGGTTTGAAATGTAATTTAAATAAATGTATCCAGTGGCTGGGTTTGTCCATATTTGACCCAAACACGGGTTAAAACAACCCAGCATTTTTTTAGAGGGTAGATTGATTGTTAACTACAGGACTACATCATTAAACTTCAACAGATCAATTTATCACTTGACAGTTGTAAATCAAATATTCAAGAGTGTATAAATGGTAAAAGGGTCAAACACATATAAGAGTGAGCATGATAAAGAAAAAGAAACAATATAAAAAAAAATGTATTGTACAGTATATATGTTGGTTTTTACATGGTTTTGGAAAATGTTTATACAATTTTAAAGAAATGTTTAAATGTAATTACTCTAAAAACGCCACTAAGTAAAAAGTGTTATATTTTGAATATATGTATGTATACATTTATTTTTTGATTTTTTTGTTGTTGTTTTTTGTTTTGTTTTTTGTGCAAATATCATAATTGCTAAATGTCATTCTGTTTTGGGGGGAATTGCACCACATGACATTTTACAATCTGAACTCAACTAACCTGTCCTCCGTTATTATTGTCAATATAATTTGGTTTCTAAATGTTGGTTGCGCGTGACTTTTACTTGATGGACAAAAGTTTTCAAATATTAATGAGAAAATGTTGTTTTTTCTAAGTAAAATTAATAAAAGACAATGCCAAACTACTTCATTTAAGAATTAAAATTTTTTCTTCACTATGATATGAGGACAATTGCATATCCCTGACATTTTTAAATTTCTAAACTAAAAATATCAAGATTAATTTAGAAAATGATAGCATTCTGAACATAGTAAAGGTGCATTCAAGTCTGAATTGCATTTTGTTTGTTATTTTTGCATAAATTGCAAGTTTTCACACTTGGACAAACAAAAAAATAAAACATTTAGTCCTGGTCCGCTTAGCGTTCCCATTGGCATTTTACCACCGAACTTAAATATAACGAACCTAAATGCATTGGGACACATTCACAACCTGATTGGTCAGCTTTTATGGCATATATTTCACAACTGAACATCCAAACAAATGCCGTGTGCTTGGCTAAATGTGCTTGCTGTAAACCCTAATGCTCGAAATAATTCATTAGTTTGAGTTGAGCCAACTCAAATTAAACAAATGAGTTCAATCAAATTATCTTTTATGAGTATTTGAAACTTTCTTTTTCTTTTTAGTTCACAAAACTGACACATTTTAAGTAATCTGAATTGTTTCATTGTTTTGAGTTATGAACTTGTCCTTTCAATTTAGACAAACCTAAATTTACTGGACTGGGATTTCCCAGCATGCTTTACCATGACACTCAAAAGGGAGATTAAATGCTAAAATTATGTTATATTATGTTTTTTTGTGCAAGATTAACATTAATCGGGAGATTTAGTAGTTTTTAATGTTTTGTTATGCTAGTTCAGAAGAGTTTCTGTTTTTTTTTTTTTTTTTTTTTTTTTTTTTTAGGGTTTTCATCATGTGACGAGTGGAGCATGAGCTTAGTTTGAGAACAGATATATGTTAAATGTTTTATGCAATGCTAAAACTACCAAAACATTGTGTGGTGGCTTAGCATGGTGGCATTTTTTGAATTACCTAGTTAAAGCTAGTCAACTTTCCACTACTAAAAAATTGAGATTACGTGATATTTTCATAAATTAAAGGTAGGAATTAGCTTACTCAAATGTGTCAAGTTCAGAGCAATTAAATGAATGATTACAAAATAAAAATCAGCAAGTTCTGTTGTCTCATATGACGTTATTTTGACCATCTGAGAACTCGCAAAGAGCTTATAAAATGTGTAAAGGAGTCAAAACAGCGGCAGGAATCCCTCCGTCACACACACAAACACAAACGAAGATCTGCTGTGAGGAGATGCGGTTCTGACGCCTGTACTGAACTGTGACGGGCAACATCGCGACTTTGGTCTGTGTTATGTTATCATTGGAACCACACTAGAGTTCGTTTGGAAGTGAATTGTTTGGTGCGCAACAGCATGGGTGTCGGAACCATTGTATGTGGGTGGGACAAGACCCACCCACTTTTTACGATCAATGATAATGGACCCACTCACTTTTATATTTTCTTAATTTTTATTGAAAATAAATGCCTTTCCGATCTGATATGTGATGGGTAAAGAGAGAAGATTGAGTTTGACGAAAGCCGGACTCGAACCGAGGTCGATTTGTGTCAAAACTAGATGCCGTGCGTCTTACCCCTACTCTACTGCCATTCTCACTTATTTGGCGATTTCCGTAATTTTGTCTTTCCAAACTATACATTTAGCAAGCAAAGCAGTATACGGTATTTGTACTTTATGAGGACCCACCCACATTTTTTTTTGCTTCCGACGCCCATGCGCAACAGGGTTCGGGTGGCAGCGTTCACACTTCTTCAAATGAGCCGCATTAACAGAGCAATCACACCAGGGTTTGTTTTAATCCAGTCAAGCATGTCAGGGTTGGGAAGGTTACTTTTAAAATGTATTTGACTACAGATTACAAAATACATGCTTTAAAAGTAATTTGTAGTGAATTTCGTTAGATTGCACAAGTTTTGTAACTTAATCTAAATACTTTAGAATACTTTGGAATACTAATAAGGTGTGTAACACAAAGGGGCCACCAAACACAGGACTTGGTTTTCCTCTGCATATTATTTTAAACAACATCAGTTTTCCCACAAAATTCTTGAAGCAAAAAAAATGCAGACAATCTTAGAACAAAGAAAACAAAAAACTGATGCTCAAGAAGGCAACACAATGCATTCAGATCTGGAGTGTGTAAACCTTTTTAATTGGATATACAGGGCAAATTGTTCTTATTTTGTCTTCTGTGAAACATGTAGTTATTAGCTTCTGAAGAGAAGTGCTAAATGAATAAATATGATATTTAAACAAAATAAGAAAACTGTACACAGCAACATGTTCAAAAGTTTTCGCCCCCTGCTCTTAATGCAATGTGTTTCATGGAAATCAGAAAGAAGTCCAAATTTTGATTACAACAAAGTCCCAATTACCTAAACATATGGCTTAACATGCACCATAACAACAGTCGTGGATCATCAGGTAATGACAGACAGTTCAGATTCAAGGGTATTTCAATTTTTTATGTGGCAATTTGTATAAATTCAGCCATTTTGTCTTGTGGAGTATGTAAACATATATTATTTGAAATAGCTTATCCAGGACAGTACTAAATAAAAGAAATATGCAATTTTTATGATCCCAGATGCATTTTAGCAAATAGAGCAACCATTGACTACCATAGTAGGGGGAAAACAATACTATGGTAGTCAATGGTCTATCTGCTTTTGTTACAAACATTCTTCTAAATATTTTCTTCTGTGTTCAGTAGAAAAATAAACAACTTGAAGGTGAGTAAAGGATGACAGAATTACATTTTTTGGGTGAACTATCCCTTTAATGTTTAAATGAAACAAATGAAACTGTAATTTGATTACCACCCATTTATAATGTATAAAATACAGTTGTATTGTAACGCATTGTAGTTCTGGACTAAATGTGAGCATAATATTTACTCATCTTACTTGCACAAAAAAAGATTCAGCATTCCTCAAAATTAATAAAATCAGTCAAATGCAAAATCAGAAAACTACACAAACCTCCAATAATTAAATATATTAAATAAAACATATCTTTTTAAAATGCATTTCATCTCACTTTATTGACCAATGTACTTGTTGCTGACCTTTGTTTTGTTTTAGCTGCACCCTCTACTGTGTGCTCTGGTGAGAAAAAGTAACGCAACACATTACTTTTCTTAAAAGTACCTAAGTAACGCAATTAGTTACTTTTTAATGGAGTAACGCAATATTGTAATGCATTACTTTTCAAAGTAACTTTCCCCAACACTGGTTACATGTATTTCGTTACTCCCCAATCCTGCACAGCCTAATAGACCCGATCCAAAACTTATAGTTTGAACTATAAGAACTATTCTAAATAATGGAAGGGAAGTGTATATGCCTAAATGTGTTACAGCTCTGCCTTGTATATTTGTATATGATCCATAATTAATCTTAGTGAAGGGCGTCCCATTGGAATAAAGCAGAGTTAGGGAAGGTGTAACAGTAGAACTCTAGTGCAGTATCAGTGTATCAGGCCTGCGGTGCTGAAACTCTGTCACATTACTGTCTCTCTCGCTCTCGAAGCTCCCAGGCCAGCATTCCGCTCTCTGCATTCAGTGTTCTCTTTATTTAAACACAAAGTGCTGTGACACGCTGCTCTCCATCAGCTTCCACCGCTTCCTTTTACCACTACCTGCATTTATATTTTGGCACATTCCGGCAGTCACTTCTCAAGTACAATTCGTTTTTGAGCGAGCGCCGAGCGTCCATTTGTGCCAGAGTGGAGAAGGCCCTGACAAACCTGAGCTCCATCCGTGTTGGGACTAGATTGCACTCTATGTTTTCCCAGGTTAAAGCAGAATGTTATTAAAGTGAGTTGACCGTGGGGTCAGCCCGAGAGCGGCCCATGAAAACAAACAATTAATTTGGCATGGAGGTGTAATGGGATGATCTCCCGGCAGGGCCGGATCCATTGTTCGACTGGAATTAACCGTGGCAGGTCATGTGTCACTGGGCGCTGACCTCGGTCCATTCACTAGCCCACACTTGCATTAGCCATGGCCCGGCGAGGGGTCAAACACAGTTACAAGCCAGCCAAACACCCCTACCAACACACACGCACACAAAACACACACTGCCTTCCAGTTCCTGGCCACTTCTGACCGCTGCAGGTCTTGCCAAACAAAGCCACGGCATTACCAGAAAGAGATGTGTGGCTGCTCTCATCTCTCAACTCAAGCTTTTTGAAAAACGTGCCACTGGAGACATTTCTATAAAATGAAATTACATTGCGTTTGGCCTTTTTTTGCCGCACTGTCAAAATTAAATGTCCAGTGAGTGGCGCTAAAAGCACACTTGGTTTTATCTGAAGCAGATGAATGTACATCTGGCAACGTTAATTACATTGTTTGTTGTATCTTGACAATTCAACAAGGAATTGCCCAATGAGTGCCGCTAAAAGCACTAGGGCTAGTGGTTTTCCAAAATTTTTGACATTGATACCATGGGGGAAAACTGCCATATTTAATATTATTTAATAATTGGTCAGCAGGTTTATTAGGCTGATGTCACTTTAAAAGCTGATGCGCGGATCCATTATACTGTTACACATGCATTTTCTTTCTCAACTGTTTACGTTCACTTAAAACAGAACTGACTGTGAATACTCGCCAAGACTGGCATTTTGACATTATTTTGTGTATTTGACTGTTTAAGTGCACCAAGCAGAGACAAAATAACTAAATTTAGTACTGAGAGGAGGCTTTATGTGGGTGTGAGCACAAAATCTGCAGGCATGATTACAATTATGCGCAATACATGCAATCCTTTTCTGAAATTCAAGCCCTAAACACCTACAATATTCATCCGCAGCAAATTAAGCGAGTGAGATGAGGCGGGTTTGTGTGTAACTTGCTGTCGGAGAGATGAGAGAGAAAGAGCAGCTGGTATTCTGTGGAAAATGAGAACTGGAAGCGTTTCAGATATTTCAGTATCAATATGCATCAGGAAAAAAATTTTTTTTGACAACACTACAGTGCACTTAGTCTATTATTTCAGATGCCATTTTAAAATATTACAATTGAAATGATTCAAATATTAGTGCTGTTGAAATTTATGTGATTTATTTTCAGTTTAACGCATTAAAATTAATTAACGCAATTAACGCAGCATCTGTTTTTTCTGTCCTCCTTTGGCTAACCTTACATTATATGATCACGCTCTTATTCATGCAAATACTTTTAAACCATTCAAGTACGACAAGACAAAAGAGAACGTGCTGTCTGTGAATGTCTGGACTATGTCACACACACAGACACACACACACACACACACACACACACACACACACACACACACACACACACACACACACACACACACACACACACACACACACACACACACACACACACACACACACACACACACACACACACACATACACACAAGACAGAAGAGAATGAACTGTCTGTGAATGTCCTGACTATGACACACACACGACGCACAGAAAGACACTCACCAGTATCGCTCGCACAGACACCACGCTAGAATCTTTTTCACGCTTGAAAGAACAATACCACACAGATCTTTGCCCAAATGCCAGTTTTGTGATGTATTCTCATAAGAACAGTCTTAAAGGGATAGTTCACCCAAAAATGAAAATTCTGTCATCATTTACTCACGCTCAAGTTGTTCCAAACCTGTATGAGTTTCTTTGTTCTGCTGAACACAAAAGAAGATATTTTGAAGAACGTTTGTAACCAAGCAGATAGAGCAACCATTGACTACCCCCTACTATGGTAGTCAATGGTTGCTCTATCTGCTTGGTTACAAACAGTCTTCAAAATATCTTCTTTTTTTTAAATAATATTCTAATATCTATTCTTCAGTTATTCTTTGCTGCATGGGACTTTGTGACTGTCTCTGGATTGATGCCCAAGATGCACCTATAAACAAAAAGGGAGAGAGGAAACGTCTCGGTTACGTATGTAACCCTCGTTCCCTGAAGGAGGGAACGGAGACGTACGTCGAACGTGACCGACTGAAAGGGAACTGTTAGTTTTATTCAAGTAGGATGTAAAAGGTGTCAATTCCCAGTCACCACCTTCAGTGTTAGCAAAACTAAAGTTATTTTGAACAAAGAGACATTACTTTGGATCAGTTAAACCACAAACAACTGAAAAACATTTCTATCACAAACAAACAATCAAGAACAGTCCTGCAACAAAGTATAGATATGTGATTTACCCAGGCAGAGCATTTACATACATACAACAATTTACATAATTTACATATACTGTTTGCAGAGGATGGAGTAAGAGCTCCATCCTTTTAAAAAAATCTTCCTCTCTGGTCTCCTGCAGACACACGAGTTGAGTCTGCAACACACCACTTGTTTGAGGAGTAGAAGGGTGGTCGTCACCGTTTGGCTACTGTGGTCCTGCGTGGTTTGCAAAAACACAACACATCCAAACATTCCATGTTTAACACACCAAATAAAAAACAAGCCCTCAAGCACAATATTAATTTAGACATTACCTTTGGATACATTCCAGAGTGCAAGAAGCATCTTCAGCATACTTCAAGTTGATCAGTTGTGAACCACTTGAGCCAACGACAGCATCCATGCCCTCAGCTTCATTGTGTCACCTGAAACAAAACCAGATATAGTCATCATGTCCTACTGTTCAGAAAATGAATCGAGAAATTAGAGTGAAAAGAGTAGTGTTATGGCATATATCTGGCTTTTTAAATGAAAGGCTGCCAGACAGACACAGAGCTGGCCTTTGGACTAGCAAGTAATATAAGCTGGTTTGCTATGTCCTGTGTTGTTTCCAGAAATAATGACACGGTTACTCAAGATATCCACAGACCTTTCATGTAGGAACTATCAGTGTAAAGAAAATAGTTCCCACATGAAACTGCTAACAAATCTGTGGACGACTTTGACATCTGAAAATACATTAAAAATGAGGATGACATCAAAATTACCTTGGACAGTCAAGTGAGGGGTGCTTGATAACGTCACAGTCCTTCAACGTTAGTGGCTGTGGCACAAGGCTGCAAAAAAATAATATATAAATAGAATGAGAGTAGAATAAGACTCAACTGTTAATAATCTGTATTTATGGTACAGTGTCAAAATTTGCACACAAATCATCCCTTGCCCCCATCGATTTATCTTAGATTAGGCTGTATACATTTGGTAAAGTTTAGATCGTGATCATGTCTTTGGATTATGTAACGGAATATATAAAGAAACATTATTCAGTGTGTAATAAAATAAAATAAGTCAAATAAAATCTTCCCAAAGATGGTTTCTGTCATTTAGGTAGCTATTATCACACTGATGTATGTTCAAGTGTTCGTTTTTCTGATAAGTTTAGTTTTAATGAGTTATTTGATGCTATAAAAACTGATATTTCACGTCATGATTGACCAGATTGACAGCCGAGCCCTGCAACGGCTGCTGCGCATCGTGCACACACACAGCAGGGGATAAAATTACGAAGAAGCCCAGCTAACGTTACTCATTTCAGATGAATTTACTCTGCCTTTGCCCAAATACATGACACTATATTTTATCTGGTTGATAATAACACATACAGTGAGGAAAATAAGTATTTGAACACCCTGCTATTTTGCAAGTTCTCCCACTTGGAAATCATGGAGGGGTCTGAAATTGTAATCGTAGGTGCATGTCCACTGTGAGAGACATAATCTAAAAAAAATATCCAGAAATCACAATATATGATTTTGTAACTATTTATTTGTATGACACATCTGCAAATAAGAATTTGAAAGGGCTACGGGGAAATTGCCAAACAGCTTGGTGAAAAAAGGTCCACTGTTGGAGCAATCATTAGAAAATGGAAGAAGCTAAACATGACTGTCAATCTCCTTCGGACTGGGGCTCCATGCAAGATCTCACCTCGTGGGGTCTCAATGATCCTAAGAAAGGTGAGAAATCAGCCCAGAACTACACGGGAGGAGCTGGTCAATGACCTGAAAAGAGCTGGGACCACCGTTTCCAAGGTTACTGTTGGTAATACACTAAGACGTCATGGTTTGAAATCATGCATGGCACAGAAGGTTCCCCTGCTTAAACCAACACATGTCAAAACCCGTCAAGTTTGCCAATGACCATTTTGATGATCCAGAGGAGTCATGGGAGAAAGTCATGTGGTCAGATGAGACCAAAATAGAACTTTTTGGTCATAATTCCACTAAACGTGTTTGGAGGAAGAAGAATGATGAGTACCATCCCAAGGACACCATCCCTACTGTGAAGCATGGGAGTGGTAGCATCATGCTTTGGGGGTGTTTTTCTGCACATGGGACAGGGCCACTGCACTGTATTAAGGAGAGGATGGCCGGGGCCATGTATTGCGAGATTTAGGGGGAACAACCTCCTTCCCTCAGTTAGAGCATTGAAGATGGGTCGAGGCTGGGTCTTCCAACATGACAATGACCTTAAGCACACAGCCAAGATAACCAAGGAGTGGCTCTGTAAGAAGCATATCAAGGTTCTGGCGTGGCCTAGCCAGTCTCCAGACCTAAACCCAATAGAGAATCTTTGGAGGGAGCTCAAACTCCGTGTTTCTCAGCGACAGGCCAGAAACCTGACTGATCTAGAGAAGATCTGTGTGGAGGAGTGGGCCAAAATCCCTCCTGCAGTGTGTGCAAACCTGGTGAAAAACTACAGGAAACGTTTGACCTCTGTAATTGCAAACAAAGGCTACTGTACCAAATATTAACATTGATTTTCTCAGGTGTTCAATTACTTATTTGCAGCTGTATCATACAAATAAATAGTTAAAAAATCATACATTGTGATTTCTGAATATTTTTTTTTTAGATTATGTCTCTCACAATGGACATGCACCTACTATGACAATTTCAGACCCCTCCATGATTTCCAAGTGGGAGAACTTGTAAAATAGCAGGGTGTTCAAATACTTATTTTCCTCACTGTAAATACGTTAATGCCTACGTTAAAGCCACAGCTTACCGTACAACTTTTGTTCCCCAGTGATCACTGCAGAAAAATGCTGTGGGGAAAGAGAGAACGCTGTTAAAGTAAGAAAAGCATAAAGCAAAGCTAAAGTTAAATTCTCGACGGTGTTACTAATGTCTCAAAGTTACTTAATACGGTACAATTAACAATAACGTAGCGTTACTTACAACCAACATCTGTTCATTCAGCACGCTCAAACCTACGCGAGCTCGCTCCAGCTACAAAAACATACACATAACAACAGAACTACAATTAACGCTAATTTGGTTGATACTTTTAAATAACATGCACTAGCATATCAAAAAAATTGAGAAAGTTTGACATTTAAACACTTACCGCTGCTGAATCCATATGAGACCACGGAGGAGACGAGAGAGCTCAGATGACGCAGCGCGAAAAAGCCTATTTGAAATTCACAGTAGTTTCCTGTAATGGCCCCGCCTGTATTATTTTCACAGTAAAATTATGATTACGGCATTATATTGTGAATATCACAGTTAAAGCCTGTGAAGTGATAATAGCGTAATTTACTGTGAAATATTACAGTTAAATATTGTAAAATCCTGGAAATGTTTTACAGTGTATACATAATTCTGAAACTCTACCCTATACTTTACTGACAGTGTTAACAATAGAAAACGTGAGATAAAAACACATTTGCTGAAGCAATCGTGCCATTTTAGCTTGTTTTTTTTTTTTTTACAAATCTTAGAGCGCTGTGCTACGGGACTCGAGCGCTTTGCATTGTAAGTGCACTGATGTACCAGGTGAGCTTCAGAGCAAGTTTACCCCGACAGAAAGAGCTGGTTATGTGATGCAAACATCAAAATGTATTGGTTTACAAATCATGAACTATGGTAAAAGTGTTTATTAATCAAGAATCTACCCCTGAATGTATCATTTGTAACAAGGAATAAAAGTTTGTGTTCATTTTAGTTGGGAACTGCAGTGAATTGTGTGTATAGGTACGTTTTTTGCAAAAATGTAGGTAGAGGCACGTTTTTTCCATTGAGTCTATGCTGTCATATCCTCCTGTGCAGTGGAAGATAGCAATACGTCTGTGAGTGAATCATCACTTCTGAGGGTGCATTTACTCAAGTCAAAGTCACCTCGCGCTCAGAGAAGAGCGTTTTAGCGCGTTCGCTCTGACATATCTGCCACGGGCCACCCATCAGGACGGCTTTATGTTGTCCGTATGTTGCTGTTATTTCTCCTTCTCCCTCAGGCACAGCTCAAAGTTGCTGACTTCATTTAATGTCAGTCACCCGAGGCGCATGTGGGGGCTAGTCAGAGGTGGTTAGCGCGCTAGTACACCTGACATATGCGCAATGCAACTGCGGCATGTCGAAAAACATCTGATCCCGTAGCCTCGGGCCACAGATACCACAGAAACGTGTTGTGTGGATGACGGACAGTTATGCAAAATGATATTCGTGCTGGTAATCCTACTTAGCATACATCTGTGATGTGACTGCCAGTATTTGTTTGAGAGTGTTTCACGGGTATATCATTCATATTTAAACACAAGCAAACAACAGCTGCAAGTTGATGTTACACATTCTCCGTTGTGATGGGCAGACTTCAGGAGACGGGAAGCCTCTTCCTCTATTAATTGATTGGGTGTTGAGTGGGTGGAAAAGGCCGCGGCGAAGCCCCAAAGCGCAGAGCCTGAATTAAAACTTCAATCCCCCATGTAAGACTCAATTTTATCCGTGACCCGACATTATACAAATTAGAAAGGAACTGATAGGTGCCTCCTCTGTAGATGGAGTCCCAGAGCTCTTGGCCTGCAATGGGGGAAGGGGATGGACCCGGCTGTTCATCTTGTCTCTTTCAATGTGAACCAGACGAGAGAGCTTGAAGGATCCCCTGAAACACTTTCATTCTGTAAAGCATCAACAAGAGTTCAATTATCTCTCCCACAGATGGTTTGATAGAAAGAACCTTGTATCAATATGAACTTCACTTTCAAACTCAGGAGACTTTTTATCTTACACTCTAAAAAAAAAAGGTTCTATATGGCACCAAAAATGGTTCTTGGCTCGTAATCATAGGGGAACCTTTTTTAGTGCTATATAGCACCAATTTTGGTGCTTCAGTGGTTCTTCAGCGGTTCTTCAGAGGTTCTTCACCGGTTCTTTGACTAAGGTGCTATATAGCACCGCTACCATATACATAACATGTTAAGATATGGTGCTATATAGCACCAAAAGTGGTTCCTCTATGATTACGACGAAGAACCATTTTTGGTGCCATATAGAACCTTTTTTTTTTAGAGTGTAAGATTGGGATATTTTCACATTTGAAATGTGATCCATAGCGTATTATTTGGTTCCCAAAGCATGTGAATATTAGCAGCAACTGTTTACTACTATCACTAAGTAATTATTTGTTCACATTTTGTTTCTCTGGATTGGTGAAGCACTTGCATCTCAGAAGAATGAGGTGTTTGCTGAAGGGAACTTCAACCTGACTGACAGCAATGAGAAATGCATTGTATTATACATCATAAATAGTGGTTCATTCCACAAGTTCAGATCGCTTTCACTCTAGAGTTTTGGGAACAGACCCATGCATGTTAATTAAATATATATTTTCATGTATAAAAATGTTCATTTTATATTGTGTGAGAAAAATATTGTAGTTTTATATTGTAAAGATAGCCAAATTAAATAATCGTAAACTGTATTAGAGCAAATATTTACCAAAAAAAAAATATATATGTATGATATTCTGTATATGTATTAAAAAAAATGTTTTTTGAAATTTTAAATTTGGTTTTCTATTTTAATATTAAAGTGTCACATGATCCCTCAGAAATCATTCTAATTTGATGATTTACTATCACAGTTGTGTTGCTTAATTTTTTCAGGATTCTTTGATGAATAAAGAGTTAACGCATTTATTCATAATATAAATCTTTTGTAATACACTATACCGTTCAAAATTTTGGGGTCAGTAATTTTTTTTTTTTCTTGAAAGAAATTAATATACTTTTATTTAGCAAGGATGTGTTAAATTGATTAAAAAAAACTTTTCATTCGTCAAAGAATCCTGAAAAAAGCATTTGCAAGTTATAAAAAAAATATGAAGCAGCACAACTGTTTCCAACATTGATAATAAATCATCATATTAAAATGATTTCTGAAGGATCATGTGACGAAATCCAGCTTTGCATCACAGAAATAAATTATATTTTAAAGTGCATTAGAAAACCATTATTTTAAATAGTTATAATATTTCACAGTATTACTGTTTTTTCTGTATTTTTGATTAAATAAATGCAGGCTTGATGAGCAGAAGAGCCTTCTTTTAAAAGCATTAAAACATAGTAATGTTTCCAAACTTTTGACCAGTACTGTTAATATCATCATTATAAAATTAAGTAAAACTACTAAACTTTTTTGATACTGGTGTTCCCATCATGCACTGGGGCATGAATAATTAATAAGGTTGATTTGTCGCTGTTTTCCAGCTGTATTTATCATTGCTTTTGTTGTTTAGGTTTAGTAACTTGCTGTTTTGTGACATCTAGAGTTCATTTTCTACTCAAAATGACATTCATACTCAAAAATGATCCATTGAATGTTACCATTATTGTGTATTGTGTAGGTCTCTGTGTTCGGATGGGGACTGCGTTACTTCTGGTGTCTACACAATATCTACTGTATTATTCACTTAGATGTTTCTAAGTAAAGCACACACTTTAAAAAGGGTTTAAAAAAGGGTGTTATATCGTTTGAGTAAAAAGTTTTGCAAAGTTAACTTAATCTAAGTAGAAATTACTCAAAAAAATGTTTACTGGCCAAGTTGAACTTACTTATTACTTATACTATTACTTACTTAAATCTATGAGCAAAAACTTGCTCAATAAAAATTAAGTACATTTTACTTATTTAGTTTGTTTGAACTTGCAGAACGGTCAGTATATATGATATATAATTTCATGTTATAATACAATTAATTTCTAAAGCAGCTGATCATATACAGAAGCAATTGTGCAGGTTAAGGTTTGCTAGAAAAACTGAAGGCAAAGACAAAAGCATGAGTGAAACGGATTGATTGACTGAAGAATACTGATCATATGATCATTTTGTTGATTGCAGGACAAACGGACACATCATCTCGCAGCAGTGGCTCCTTAAAATGGGTGACAGTGCCATTTGAACGGCTCGGAGGGGCAGCTATGAACCGATTCATGCGTCCTTTCATTGGCGTGATGACTGGGCATATTCTTATGGACACCATGGGGTAGGACGATGTGAACAGTGCAGACTTCATAAGAGCCCACACAAGATGACTGTCTGCTCTTGACTGAGGAATTGTTCGTGCTATGAAAACTCTCACAGCAGCAAACTGTAAAGACGGAGGCATATCACTGTCAGCGGAGATTTGATTTGTTGTTTGGAAACAGTGATGCTTTTGCGTTTGACACAAATGAATGTCTCTTTTAGGTTCTGGTGCGGGACACGGACAGTTTTGATTGTTTGTTTGTCATTATAAATGTATAACCCATTAAATAATTTTTCAAATAAAAAAAGAGAGAAATGATGTGTGGTGAAAGCGGTGTTGGAAGGTCAAGGTATCATTCTCTCAATATTAGCATTGTGTCGTCCTCCCTGGAGACGGTTGGATCGGTCGCTCAGAGAGTTGCATGTCACTGGAATCTTTGTAGTCGCTAGATGATATCTGGACTGCAGAGAACTACTTGCCTTCTGGCGTGGCCATACAAACTCTATGAATGGAGTATGTCTGGACTCTGATCCAGTAATTTGAACTCCGAATGGACAACAGCAACAAGTCATCCAGAAACTCTGCTTGTGGCCCTGAAAACAGTGATGGAGACTAACTACCATCAAGGGGTAAAATGTGCAATTTTCATTTTCTTTATTGCAAAATATTTTTTTTCTTGTGCTTTTGAGATGATTTTGTATGTTTGTGTGACTTGGAGTGAGCACTGCATCTTCAAGTACATTTTCTGTATCTCGCTAGTTTTCAAAATAATAAATGTCCCTTTTCCAGCTACTTTAGTTGACGTTACTTGAACAAATAGCTATATACAGTAACGGGATAAAGAACATATTAAATCACATCCTTTTCTCATTTAACACTGTGAGTATATTAATGAATTAAATGGGTCATGAACTGAGAAATCAAGTTTTCCTTGATGGCATATAAGAGGTCATCATACTATAAGAATATCCTGTAAGTTTCAGAAATAAAAACTTCCTGGTTAGTCCTTTTACAACATTGGCCCCGCCCACTGGCGTGTTAGTGAGATGACGAGGAGAGAAGAGCAATACAGGATCACTGCACTAGAAATAACATTACCTTCCAAAGGATCCTAATGCTATTGTGCTTATTTATTTTTAACAATGTGAATGTCTCAGTTGAGCATTATTTATTCGGTACATTTCACTGTGGATTCTTTGGTAAATCAGACACAAAATTTCGGCGCAGGCTTTGCAAACAGACTTTTACGATATGCACTTGACAGTACTGCCACAACATGTAAGTAACCGTATTAATTCTAATGCCTGATCTGTGATCAGTGATTTCTTATATGTAATGATTCATGTACAGTCAGATGTTCTTTGTTCTGTGTCAGTAAATCAAACCAATGACTAAACGCTCAACTTCACATTGTTTCTCTTAGTACACTGCAAAAAAAAATATTGTTGGGATAACTTAAAAAAGTAAGTAACCTGGTTGCCTTAAAATTTGGAGTTCATTGGAATTAAAAAATAAAAAATACAACAAAGGAAATTGGTTTAATAAATAGAAACTCAAAATATTATTGTATCTGAACCACATAAATATATATATTTTTTTGATAAATCATGAAAATAGCACAAATTTCACGGCATTATTACAAATAAAACACAATAAAGGGAGATGTCGATTCTCAAATGTTCATTGTATTAACTAAACATTTTAATTTCAATGAACTCAAAATTTTAAGGCAACCAGGTAACTTACTTTTTAAATATTTTTTTAAAGTGTATGAAGAAAATAATCTGTTATTTAAACTGTGATTAAATTGTATAGCCTATATAGACAGGGTACCCACTCTAAGCCAAATGTCAAATTCCCTGACTTTACCTGAAATTCTATGACCTATAATGAACGGAAAAACAGGCCACTGTTGTGCTGAGCACTGAGCCAACCACAGACAGCATTTAAAATCCATCTCTATTTACTTGTTCACAGACGTTTTTAGTAGAAAACTAAGTTAAACACACATTCCACATGGCTCCGTATTCAACTTACTAAAAAAGCGTAACTGGAACGATGACGTCAGACGTAGCGCAAGCGTTTGAATTGCGTGAGGCGTTACCCTTTCTGCGTAAGTTGAATACGGAAGGCATCCGCCAGAAGCTAGATATTTTACTTTATAACGTGTTAAAATATAGATATTTTTCTTACAAAACCCCATTGATTCGCTTCAGAAGGCCTTTATTAACCCCCTGGAGCCGTGTGGAGTATTTTTAGAATGGATGGATACACATTTTTGCGCTTCAAATTTTGGGTTGCCATTCACTGCCATTATAAAGCTTGGAAGAGCCAGGACATTTTTTTATATATCTCCGATTGTATTCGTCTGAAAGAAGAATGTCATATACACATAGAATGGCTTGAGGGTGAGTAAATTATGAGATAATTTTCATTTTTGGGTGAACTGCCAAGACGTGCTCCACTGTGTCACTGCTGGAGGTAGGAGCGGCTTCATTAGCTGACTGCTGTTCTCTTGAAGCTATATGGGGAGACTGCAGTAGAGTAGTGATGGGCACTTGGGCCGAAGATGATGCTCCTTTCGGCTTCATACAGGTAGCATGATTCTTACTGTTTGCGTGGCTGCGCAAGTGTTCTCTCTCCATTGATAGCTCGATAGAAGTTTTACAAACTTTACATTTAACTTTTCTGTCGTCTACTTTTAACACCCAGTCTTTTTCAGTGGTCATTTTGTAGCCTAAGCTCTTGAAATATACATTTTCCTGGCATGTTTGCCTTAGTTAACAGGTACAGGTGACAGCATTGACTTAAGTGATTGCCAGTTGACGAGCGGGAAGGGAAAAAAATGGCGCTGAAAAATAGCCTAACCATACCAATACGCAAAACGTGTGAAATAAGGCAATAAATAAATATGGTATAGAAAAATTACATTTTGATAAATGGACACTAGAATTTAAAGTGACAAACAAAAAATCCCTGATATTCCATATAAAATTCCCTGACTTTCAATGTCTGGAATGGACCTTTTAAAATTCCATGATATTCCAGAAATTCCATGAACCCTGTATTGAAAGCGATCAAAGAACGTTCCTGTGGCGAGCAGCGAGGTCGCGGGACCGTGAGGGCGGGACGAGGCGGCGCTCATCAGAGAGGATGAGCGCCAGCTGCGAGCCGCAGCGATCTCGGCTCTCGCGGAGGAGTGAGGGAGTATAAAGGAGGAGCGACGACAGTGAGGGACGAGAGAGGACCAGGCCTGGATTTTGTGTTATGTTTTATTTACGTTTTGTTATGTATCCGCTGCAGTCGTCCGTGAGGGGCTGCAGTTTTTTATTTTCATTTTGTGTTTATTTGTGTTTGTATGTAGGCGGCAGTCGACCGCGAGGGGCTGCCGCCGCCATTTTATTTTGTCTTTATTTTGATTAAACATTTTGAATGTCCGCCGGTTCCCGCCTCCTTCTTCCCACACAAACGAGCTTTACTACAGTTCTCTTTACAATCACTGGAGCTTTTAATCAAACAGCACAAGTTTATCAATGACTCTCGTCAAAACTCCTGTTATAATCAACAAATCTCTTATTTACAGTATATTGTGTTTGCACTGTTAGTTTTGATGAAAGCATCCGTTAGTGTGCAGAAATCAAGTTGCAATGACAAGTACAGCATTCTTGAGCTCAACATGTCTTTAATCGGCTACAATGCTCATCACTGCAACCTTTCATGCCACGATCTGAATATAATGCCACTAAACACTAAAGTCTCACAGCAGCTAATCAAAGCAGTGAGCGATTACACTGAAGACTCACAACAGCCCTTCAAACAGAGCGTTACAGTCAGAGGCTAAAATCCGGCATAGGAAAAATTCCTTTATTTCTAAATTATTATTTACATTTTTTTATGTAAAAAAATCATACTAACATTAAAGCAATAAAACAATGCAGTTCAGAACCCCTTTAACCATTTAAACCGTATTTTTTAAATATTTTTTTATTTCTTTCTGACCAGCCATCATAAACCAGCATTAGGAATTCACATATGGTCTTTTCTTTAGAGTTTTCATGTTTCAGATTGTACAGTCCAAACAATGTTGCAAGTAAGCAAGAACAAAATTATAAAAATATAATTGAAACACCTTGAACAAGGTCACACTGACTGCACTCTGGTCATAACTTAAATGTCTGCTAGGACTGGGTTTGTTCCATATTTCTGTTTAATTTCCCAGTTGGAGTCAAAGCTATTTTTGTAAATGCAGAAGGGGGAAAAAAGCCACACATTTTGGAAACATAAGGACTGACTTTAGTGTGATCAAGCCAAGATTTCAAAGAGAGTCATGGGAGTGATTCGGTGAGCATATGGCTACACAACCACATCCAGCATCTGCAAATCTCATCCCAGTCAATACAAAAATCTCTTGGGATTATATTCTTGGAACAACAATAAATATACTGGAAAAAGTTGATTCTTTTTGGTCCTGTAATGGGCACCCCCTTTAATTTGATAATTTGATTGACTTGGTGCCAAGAAGGACAGCAGGTGTAATGTTAGGGTAAGTCATAAAATGTCTCACCCATAATAGTGGGCTCTGTAAGTTTGAAAGTGCACTAGGCCTTAGGAAGATGGCAAATGTCTTCAAATTAAAGACGCTGTAAAAAAAAAATAAAAATAAAACATGAATTCACTTTATTCTACAAATGACTACCTAAAGTGTCGGTTCACATTGACTCTTTTTGGCTATTTAGCAGATTACATTAGCCATGTTATCTGACATAATATACTTTTTTTCAAGCAACATATAAATCATGAATCATGTGCCAGCTAAGCAACTGCCATTGAAATGAATTTGAAGGATAACAGATAACTTTAGCATCCATTTGATGTGAATAGGTTATTGCTTATTCAGGCAAAAATGTCATCAATTATTCATTTTTTTCCCTAATGTCAAACTCACATGGCATATTCTCTTCTGTGGGACACAAAGTAAGATATTTTTAATAATGTTTCAAATTTTCATATCATATGAGGTCCAAAACTTTCAAGCTTCAAAAAGGTCATAAAGGTAGTTTGAAATTAATCCATACATTTGACTGGTATACTCAAGTCTACTAAAGCGACACATACTATGTTCCCAGCATGGTTTATCTGGACCTGTTCTGCTTCGGGTCAAGCCAACCCAGTTTAACTTGGTGCTTAAGAACCAAGAACCATGACTAAGACAAACATCACATATCTTCAAGTTTTAAGCCGTGCATTGACTTGAGCACCACAACAGTCAAACTGGGTCGGCTCACCCCAAAGCAGAACTTTTAGGTCCATTAGAGAAGAATGTGGCTATGAGTTCTTGTGAGATAAACCAGCCACCCTTACCTGTCATTCACCCATGCCATCCTTAAGCTCCCATTCATGGCATCTCTCTAATGAGAGTGGAAATGTCAGCTATGATACACTCTGAGAGAAGAAGAGAAACAGGGCATCGTACAAAGGGTTTTTATGCAGCCTGCCTTGTATTTCCTCCACAGTTGTATTCTAGCTGCTTTGTGACTTGATTAGTGGGTTCTCTCACACATTCTCAAATGTGAAAAAGAGCACAATTTGCTTGGGGATTATTTTTAGTAAAGCCCAGTCGGCCTGCATTGTTTGTTGTGTGGTGGAGTGGTGTGTTACCCTGAAATGAGACGGACTGGGTTGGGTATTGGAATAGTGTCAAACTATTTAGGAAAACAGACAAGCATGTGCCAAAACCTGTTTGTAAAACCTGACAGTGTATACTGCATGTACTATGGTATTATCATGCTACTCCAACATTCTTCAGAGAATAACAAGGTATGAAAAAATATTATATTGTCATGTTACATTTCCAAACGGTACAAGTACCACGTACATTGTTTATTAATATTTTTAAATAAAAAAATAAAAAATTTGCATCCACAAATTCCAGTGTAACTGGTCCTACTCGAACCCCTCCAAACAGGATTCGAACCAGGTCGACCGGCATAGGAAGCATCATAACAAAGGACGAAAAAGCCTGCATCCTCCAACATTAATTGTTAATGCGCCTCTGAGGCCAAGGGAGTGAAGTTCCTACTAGCTTGCCTACTAGAAGTTGCTTACTGTGGCAGGCAGGTGCACTAACAAGGCTGCTAAAGACCACAGCCTCTAGCATCAGTCCACCTCTTGAGGACAGGGGAGTTAGGATTATCTTACTTGTTGGCCTCTATTATGCTTACCCCCCCTCCCAAAACTACCTACCACCCTACCAACCGAGTCATGGCACCAATGTAACTGGTCCTACTCACAACTTCAAGCGGCACTTGAACCACTGTCAACTGGCATGGCTGGTGGGTGCACTAACAAGTGCACGTCTTGAGGACAGGGGAGTGAGGATTACCTCACAGCTTTTACTAGCTGGCCCCTATTATACTCACCACCCCGAACCTCACTACCAACCGGGTCACGGCACCAATGTAACTGGTCCTACTCACACGACTCCAAGTGGGATTCATACCACTGTCAACTGGCATGGAAGATGGGTGTGTTAGCAAGGGTGCTAAAGACCAGAGACTTTAGTGTCAGTGCACCTCTTGAGGACAGGGGAGTGAGGATTACCTCACAGCTTTTACTAGTTGGCCCCTATTATACTCAACACCCCCCCATCCCCCCAAACCTCACTACCATCCGGGTCATGGCACTAATGTAACTGGTCATACTTACATCATTCTAAGCGCCATTCATTCCACTGTCAACTGGCAAGGACGATGGGTGAATTAGCAAGGGTGCTAAAGACCAGATACTTTAGTGTCAGTGCACCTCTTGAGGACAGGGGAGTGAGGATTACCTCACAGCTTTTAGTAACTGGCACCTATTATACTCACCCCCCACCCAAACCTCACTACCATCCGGGTCATGGCACCAATGTAACTTGTCATACTCACACGACTCCAAGCAGGATTCAAACCACTGTCAACTGGCATGGCAGGCGGGTGCGCTGACAAGGATGCTAAATACCACAGCCTCTAGTGTCAGTGCACCTCTTGATGTCAGGGGAGTGAGATTTACCTGACAACTACCTGAGATTTACTAGGTGGCCTTCACTACACTCACCCCCTATATAACTGGTCCCACTCACACCACTCACAACAGGATTCAAACCAGCGTCAAACAGTATGGCAGCTAGGTGCCCCAACAAGGATATCGTCTCTAACATCTGTCACTACTGTGCCTCTTGAGGGCAGGAGAGTGAGGTTTACCTGTACAGATCTTATTAGCTGGCCTTCGTTACACTCAAAACCTCACTACCATCTGGGTCAAAGCACCAATATAACTAGTCCTACTCACACTGATCCAAGAGGGATTTGAATCACTGTGAATGTAACAAGGACATAGCTTTTAGTTAAATTATTCTTTCTAACTGGTTTCTGTTACGCTCACCCCCTCTTAAACTCACTACCATCTGGGTCATGGCACCAATATAACTGGTCCTACTCATACTGCCCAGAGCAAATTTGAACCAGTGTCAACTGGTATGGGAGAAGGATACCCCAACTAGGACGCTAAAGATCGCAGCCTCTAGCGTCAGTTGCTAGCTTTCCTCTTAAGGGCAGGAGAATGAGGTTTACCTGCACAACTCTTACGAGCTGGCTTTGTTGATCTTTTACCCCCCTAAACCTGACTATAATCCAGGCCATGGCACCAATCTAACCTGTACTACTCGCACCACTCCGGGCAGGATACGAACCAGTGCCAACTGGCATGGATGGCAAGACAAATCGTCAACAGAAACCTTAGTTTAGGGTAACTGTAGTAATAGACAGTTCACCCAAAAATGTACTCGCCATCATGTTGTTCTAATGAAAGTCATCGGGGACCAATGTTGTTTTCGGCCCCATTGACTTTCATTGTATGGACAAAAATAGCTATAACATTCTTCAAAATACCTTCTTTCATGTTCCACAGAATTAAGAAAGTCATCCAGGTTTGGAATGACATGAGGGTGAAATGATGACAGAATTTTCATTTTTGGGTGAACAGTCCCTTTAACCTCATACTGCTGAAGAAAGTGCTTAAGCCTTAAAGCTATGCCAATGGATTGGCTGTACACATTACATAGTTAATTAAGAATCATCAACTCTAAATCCGTTAAGTATGATCAAATTACTCCCTTTAGAGACTGTAGAAATAAAACTATGAGATAATAAATCTCTAAATCCAGTGTAAAAGTGACGAAAAATTGCAGAGCTGTCAAAATGAAACCTCATGAGTGGTATTAAATAAACGAACCTTCTCATGAAGGCCATGATGCACATTGCTCAAGTAATGAAGATGTCCATGTGAAGCTCACTGTACAGGGCTCATTGTTTGAGAGCGGGTAGATGAGTGAATGCTGGTAATGGAATCTCCTTCCAGTGATTTCTCAACTACAAAGAAGGAGAGGTGATCTTAGGTGTGACACTGGACATGATCAATCACACACAGACAGTTCCCCCAGGACAGAATAGAAAGGTCCATCCACCTGTCTCAGGCATCAAGATACGGTAACGGTGTGAGCTTAAGGACAGTTTATTACAACCGTTTGCTGTTCTTCATCATTATAGAATGAAATACAATACAAAACTCATTGCTCAGTTTGTAAAAACAAACAAAAAACATGTTTACATTGATACACTTACAAAGGTCTATGGGGCCATCATACCAGAAACAATTAAAACATACTATTAATGCTCTTGTATAAATTATTTAGTTATGATGTGTTATTTAAGCTGTAAATGTTTATACTATAGTTAACTTATACTAATGGTCATTAATGACACTCAAGTATACATGCTTCTTCCATAAATGCACTAATATCATAATTTGAGATCAGTTAAAATATGTATTAATGGCATATATAACAGAGAGCACGGAAATTCAATATGGTTATGGCAATAGCAATAGCAATATAAAGCATAGCAAGGTCGTAAGACTCGTAGTCTCTTATGGTCACCATGGCTGTATGTTATGCTAAAAATACAGTAAAAACAGTAATATTGTGAAATATTATTACAATGTTTTTTTTATGTGAATGTTAAAATATAATTTGTTTCTGTGATCAAAGCTGAATTTTCAGCATCATTACTCCAGTCTTCAGTGTCACATGATCCTGCAGAAATAATTATAATATGATGATTTGATGCTCAAGAAACATTTAGGATTATTATCAATGTTGAAAACAGTTGTGCTGCTTCATATTTTGAAATGCAATACATTTTGTTCAGGATTCTTTGATGAATAGAAAATTCAGAAGAACAGCATTTATTTTGTACAATTGCTGTTCTTTTATAAATGTCTTTACAGATACTTTTGATACATTTAATGATTGATACATTTATTGTTAAATAAAGGCATTGCTTTCCTGATAGAATAGAGAACAGAAGCAATCAGTTCAACATATCCAGGCAGATCTCACAAGAAGCATATTTTTTATGTGGTATGTTTGTTATGATGTTATTATGATTGCGGTTAGGCTAGTTTAAGCCTCAGACGGCACGCCTATAATTCAGTCACTGACTGAACAAAAAAAAAAGCTTGATCATTTTCTTCATCTAGATTTATTATATGATTGATCGATTGTTTTTACGCAACTTTCCGAGTGATGAAATGAGTGTTTACTACATTGGACGGAGAGTGGAGTTTACTTTTCTCTAGCTTATTATATAGCCATTATGTACTCTTCCCACGAGATCTTCTTCTTTTGTTGTTGTTTTTTCCCAATGAGCTGGAGGTGAAAAGGTGTTCTGTTCAGTTCTGGACGTGAGTCCCTGTCTGAGTCTGAGTAAGTGGCTGGATTTTCAACACAATCAGTCCCATGATAGTGTTTCATGCTCACCCGGTTCACCTGTGCTGATGGATAAGCGTGGAAACTGGCCAGGTAAAGCGAGAGAGAGAGAGAGAGAGAGAGAGAGAGAGAGAGAGAGAGAGAGAGAGAGAGAGAGAGAGGGGACATATGGAGGGAGAGGAGGGAAACGTTCACCTCTCACCTATCATGTTTGACTTCATATGCCGCCCACTCTCAGCCTGTATGGAATAGCACGCTAACTAACTACCCAGACTTTTTCTACAGTGTCTATTATTCATACTATGCACATTTTCTGTATGGAATTCCCAAATGACCTACTACATTTACCAAAATGTGCAGTATACAACCAGAGCACACTATATCCCTCAGTGCAGTGCATTTCCAAGTGTGACAAACCACCCAGAGGTAGAATCTCTTTTTTGACTTGTTAATGTTTATGACACTTTTATATAAAATTGCATTAAAAAAAAAAAAGATTCACATTATATTTTTACATGACAGCATATATAGTACATGCTGCACAGTATAGTAAGCAAGTGTAATGTAAAAAGGAATTGTTGAGAAAATGTAACTATTAAAACTACTTTGTTTTGTCAATATATGAATACATATATATATATATATATATATATACTACAAAATAAACGCAACTTTCGTTGCTTTTCCCTCCTCTCCCTCCATATGTCCCCCCTCTCTCTCTCTCTCTCTCTCTCTCTCTCTCTCTCTCTCTCTCTCTCTCTCTCTCTCTCTCTCTCTCTCTCTCTCTCTCTCTCTCTCTCTCTCTCTCTCATTTATTAACAATAAATGTATCAATCATTTTTTTTGTTCATGTATATATATATACATACACACAGACACAAAAATGCTTCCAAAATGATTGGAATACCAAATATCAATACAATGCTGCCTAAGTTATAAATTCATTTGTGTTACTAACTGAAAATTTAGTTGAACAAAATTCTGTACCAAATATCAATACCAAAATTATAATCAAATTATAAAACTATATGCACTGTATGCAGTTTTATAGGACACTTAAAGGTTTAGTTCACCCAAAAATAAAAATTGCCCCAAAATTTACTCGCCCTCAAGTCATCCTATAGGTGTATATGACATTCTTCATTCAGCCAAACAAATTCAGAGTTATATTAAACATATCCAGACTTTACAATGGGAGTGAATGGGGGACGAGATTTTGAAGCCCAAAATAGTGCATCCATCCTTTATAAAAGTACTCCATATGGCTCCCAGGGGCCTTCTGAAACAAATAAAAATATCCATATTTATAACTTTATTAACTATAATCACTGGCTTCCGGTAACGGCCGTACATGAGTCCAATTCCGGTTATGTGTCGGTCCAAACCCGACACATGACGTAGGATGTGGGAGTAGCGTAAGCTCAGGTGAGAGTCTACACCTCAACCTCAAGCTCCTCCCACATTTCTCTTTAACTCTTTCCCCGCCAGCTTTTTTAAAAAAAAGTTGCCAGCTACCGCCAGGGTTTTTGATAATTTTTTGACAATTGTTTTAATATTTTGTTGAATTGTATGAATATCTGAACATGCAATATATAAAAAGAAAGAATACACCCTCTGCAAAAAAAAAAAAAAACAACCTTTGGTAACACTTTAGAATAATGGTCATTAGTTAACATTAGTTAACTACATTAGTTAACATTAACTAATAATGAAGTTAATGTTTATTAATCTTTGTTAATGTTAATTTCAACATTTACTAATGCATTATTAAAATCTTGTTAACATTAGTTAATGCACTGTGAACTAACATGAACAAACCATGAACAGCTGTATTTATATTAACTATCGTTAACAAAGATGAACAAATACAGTAACAAATGTACTGCTCATGGTTAGTTCATGTTAGTTAATACATTAACTAATGTTAACTAATGACCATTATTCTAAAGTGTTACCAAATGGGTAATTCTAGCTTCATGCATTCCTTGTTTATCAACACTTAAATATGGGTAAGTTTCATAGAAAAAGCAACATTTTGAACAAAAAGCTGAGAAAATCACGTTTTTGTCAAAGACTTCATCCAAATCAGATTCAGAACGATGATCAAACACAGATGGAGTAGTAGATCGAGTCCATCAACACCCCTAATGCTTGCACAGTCCTATACCTCACCCTGGGTTAATTCAGTAACATTAGGCAGTTTTGATTTATATGATGTTCAATGTTGATGATCACGTTATTTTACATATGCATCTGCCTACGTACGATTACTTGTTTTATTGCGTCTTCTTCATCTGTATTTTCATCTTGAGATTCTGTACTCATTCAGAAGATGCATAATAGCGACCCCTACCGTCTAACAGTGAAAACATGGAAACACGGAAAATTCCGTGTTTGGCTGGGAAAGAGTTAAAAACTCTCGTTTTAAGCCTGGAACACACCAAGCCGACAGTCGGCCGTCGGGCAGTTTTCGTGCGTCGAGCAACTAAGTTTTCTCTGTGTGTTCCACACCGTCGGCTGACATTGGTCCTCGTCGGCTATTTTTCAGCCGATTCAACATGTTGAATCTACGTCGGCGCTTGTCGGTCAGTCGGGCCATCTGATCATTCTGTTTGGCTGTTCTGCTAGCGAACCAGTGCACGAGAAAAAAACAAACAGAAGGGATCGTCTGTGGTGAGCGAGATTATGAGGTGCGCTTTGTTTATATAGGGTATACAAGGTAGCTCTTCCGGTTTCCCGCTTTCAATAACGAAAACAGAATACTGCCACCAGCTGGTACGGAAAGCTATTTACTCTTAAGCAGGCGCAGAACGGACTTACTACTTGGCCGTCGGATGTCGAGCGTCGGCTTGGTGTGTCAGGGCAACTTTGGACCCAGACGCTGCCAACGTGAGCCAACGTGAGCCAACGTGAGCCAACTCAGCAGTCTGCTTTAGTGTCCACTAGTTGGTCGGCGTCGGTTTGGTGTGTTCCTAGCTTTAGACTCTAAGTTGTGACCGGTGTTTTGTTTTGTTCTATCCTCGTCAATACGTCATGTGTCAGGTCATAAGTCACTCGTTATGCATCGGGTCAGAGGTCACTCTTCCACTGGAACTGGACTTGTTTACGGCCTTTACCGGAAACTAGTGACTATAGTTTATAAAGTTATAAATATGGAAATTATTCTTACTTCGCCTCAGAAGGCCTTTATTAACCTCTGGAGACATATGGAGTAGCCTACTTTTATGATGGATAGATGCACTTTTTTGGGCTTCAATCTCGTCCCCCATTCACTCCTATTATAAAGAGCCAGGATTTTGTTTTAATATACCTCTGATTGTGTTCAACTGAAAGAAGAATGTCATATACACATAGGACAGCTTGAGGGTGAGTAAATTAACTAATATTAGTCCTTGAATTAATATTAATCCTTTAGTATGTGAAGTGAACTATGCTATTTTCTGTTTCTAAAGGAGCATTCACCTTACAAAGCAGGCATATCTAGGATGTAGTTTTAAAAGGTTGTACATAACAATTGACACAAATCTCAAGATAACAGTAAGATAATAATTCGATAACAGTAGCCACATACTTTTTTCATGATGCAATCCATACTGGGAACTCACAAACCCTTAACATTTCAGCAATGTTGTTCAATTTAAAATTCCTTGTTCAGACAACAGTGGTCTAACTTGGGATTTGATGTAGTTTTTAAGTAATTTACATTTCTAAGTATCCTGTAAGCTGTAAAATACTGTATGTAGTTCCTTTTTTTTACAGTACATTCCATTTTCAAACCTTGTTCAGACCTTTTCTCTTTTGAATGCTCATTGAACCCTGACTGTCACACAAACATCATGGAAGTACTGACCAAACCACCTGAGAACTTGCGTGGGGTGTTTTGGAAAGCTCTAGGCCTCTCATGCCTGTTGTTACCTGTTTCGGATAAACAAACCCCATGGCAGGCTGAGCAGGAGTTCGTAGCTGCGCACCACGCTCGCTCACTAAGCAAACTATCACCAGGTGTGCACGCATAGAACCGATCTTCCGTCAGCGTCCTGTCATGCAGAAGATGTTTATCCAATTTGTCAAGATAATCTTTCCTCAAACAAGGCCTGGGCCGAGGCCTCTCAGCATACACACACACACACACACACACACACACACACACACACACACACACACACACACACACACACACACACACACACACACACACACACACACACACACACACACACACACACACACACACACACACACACACACACACACACACACACACACACACACACACACACACACACACACTGCAAGACTGAAATGCAAGCCGTCTCCTCCAACTTCACTTACTAAAAGTAATTATATCTTTCTTAACGGAATTATCCAGCATTCCCCTTTACTTTTCCCGCATTCTCCACCATATTTTGGATCCGTTTCATCAGTCATCAGATAGATCATCCAGCATATTACACAAATTTAGACTCTTAATGGAGTTGCGATCTGTTTATTTTTTCCCCCTCTGGATTACTGCTTTATTAATGATGTCAGTTCTACTAAAATATAAAAAGGCATGCAAATTAGCATAAATAACACACAACTCACGCACGCTGACACACACTTAAATTACAGCGTAAGCAAAAAAATCCTAAAGCTGATGATTTTATAATGGATCTTTTCATTTGCCATGGTGTGGATTACTTTAAACGGATTTCAGTGGAATATTTACATGTTTCATGATTCACAAACTTTATATTTAGCGAGGGGTTTATTTATCAACGGCTATCATCTTAAATAATAAGCATTATAATACAAGCCTCTTAAATGACATGTGCTATAATTACACAGCTGTGGCACATTAACTTTGTGACAACATCTATGAACTTCATGTGGAGTATTTTAAGACTTCAGAGAGCAAAAGATGACAGTCTCGGAGATGAAGTGAACCAAGGGACTACTAATTCTCTAGTTGGTTAGGTTGCATGCAATACTTGGACAGAACAGTATTAAAAATTAAATAATAAATCCAAAATTAGTGATTCAAAATGGTGATTCGGAAGCATGCGATTTGAAAATCGAAAATTGCTTCTGAAAATTGCATGCTTCCAAATCACCATACTTTAATAAGGGACACACTTTAATTCTATCAACAGAATTTTTGGCATAATGTTGAAAATTTTGACTTTTGAAACAAGCATTGACGTAACAGTAAAGGCCCGTTCACACTAAGAACAATAACTATAATGATAATGAAAACTATATTAGAGTCCACACCATCGCATGATATAGTTCTGTTTATTCTATGTGCGTGTCTGTCACTTTAAATGCTCAAGCTGATTACAGCAGGATGGATTCTGATTGGCTGTAAATGTTTTTATCAGTCATCAGCTGGAAAAAAAATTGGTCTGAAATGGATTCCAACAATATTGTTCCTCTGTGCCGTTATTGTTATAGCTGCTACTGTTATATTTAGAATGATTTTTAAAACTAAATATAGTTATTTATAATATCAGTATCATTATTAGGGGCCAATCACCTATTGTATACATTGGCATTCTTATTATTATTCTTCCGTTTCTTTTTCTTACGCTCTGGAAGTCTATGGCAGCCCATAAAACCGCTTGTGGGAAAGTTATGAAATTTGGCAAACTGATAGAGGTCAGTCTGAACTGTCACCATAACAAACTTAAGCCCTCTAGCGCCACCAACTTTCCAAATTTACACTTAACTTTATAAGGGCTAGAAACTAAATAATTTTATCCTCTGATTCCTACGGTGGCCGAGAGAGCTCAACGCGTTGCAAATGAAGAAAACACATGCAAATAGAAAAAACACCAGCAAATAAAGAAAACATCTTCATCAGTTTTACAACACATGCACTGCAAAAGTTCACAACACATGCAAATACAAAAACGCGCTGCAAAAAGTCCACAACACATGCAAATACAAAAACACGCTGCAAAAAGTCCACAACACATGCAAATACAAAAACACGCTGCAAAAAGTCCACAACACATGCAAATACAAAAACGCGCCGCAAAAAGTCCACAACACATGCAAATACAAAAACGCGCAGCAAAAAGTCCACAAGACATGCAAATAGAGAAAAGCGCTGCAAAAAGTCCACAACACATGCAAATACGCGCTGCAAAAAGTCCACAACACATGCAAATAGAGAAACGCGCTGCAAAAAGTCCACAACACATGCAAATAGAGAAACGCGCTGCAAAAGTTTACAACATGCAAATACAAAAACGCAGCTGCAAATAGGCCTGCTCATGATGCACATACGATCTGAATGTTAAAATAAACAAACACCTTTCAGGTGCACCCCACTGAAGACTAATGAAGCCTACGTCAGTGTTCCCTTATAACACTTTCATTGTGGTCTGCCAGTCCCGGCGCCAGGACAAACGATTTGGGGTATTATTTTGTGTTAAAAAATATTTAATAAATAATTAATAAATAATTAATAATTAATAATATACTGTTGTAATGTTCGTGGGGTGGGAAGGTAGAAGACACAGGGGTCTGCTGACTGGGAACTCGGAAGAGGTTTATTCACTCAAAACACGGTGCACATCGCACAACTCAAAATAGACTTGGTCTCTCATATATCAACGGTTTCACTTTGGCAGTTCCTCTCTGCACGTCCTCTCTGTCCCGAGCTCCCAGGGGTTGTGTGTATATCCTCTCTCCACGCCAATTACTGCAACAAGAGACAGGTGTTCATCATTTGTGTTTGATCCACTTACGTGCCGCTCGTCCTCCGACTCTCTCTCCCGTCACAGACTTCGCTAAACCACGCCCCCCTCGCCACATACCCCCACTGCTCGTCTCAGGCCTGGGAGCCATCCGGCCTGCAGCCAACCCCCCCCCCCCCCCCCCACCCATTCCTGGAAGGGAAGTCGGCCACAGCCATCTGCGCCCCCGGCTTGTGGACCACCTTGAACTTAAACGGCTGTAACGCTAGATACCGACGGGTGATCCGCGCGTTGGTATCCTTCATGCGGTGGAGCCACTGCAGAGGCAGAGCCCAGGAGATAATACCGGAGGGTGAGCACGGCCCACCGGATCACCAAGCACTCCTTTTCTATGGTGCTGTACATCGTCTCTCTCTTTGAGAGCTTGCGACTGATGTACAGCACTGGCCACTCCTCACCCTCCCTCTCCTGGGTTAGGACTGCCCCCAGCCCCCTGTCCGACGCGTCCGTCTGTAACACAAAAGGGAGAGAAAAATCAGGTGACTGTAAGAGCGGCCCGCCACATAGAGCAGCCTTCACCTGGGTAAAAGCCTGCTGGCACAGCTCTGACCACTGGACCGGGTCTGGCGCTTCCTTTTCGTGAGGTCAGTCAGCGGGCTGGTGAGGTCCGAATAATTAGGAACAAATCTCCTATAGTATCCTGCCAGCCCCAAGAACTGCCTCACTTCCATTTTTGGTCTTGGGTCTCGGACAGGTCGCAACTGCAGCTGTCTTGTCAATTTGTGGACGCACCTGTCCATGGCCCAAGTGGAAACCCAGATACCTCACCTCCACGCGCCCAATCGCACACTTCTTCGGGTTGGCCGTCAGCCCGGCCACCCTCAGCAACCTCAGGACCGCGCGCACATGCTTCATATGCCGGTGCCAATCATTACTATAGATGATGATATCATCCAAGTAGGCAGCGGCATATGCCGTGTGCGGTCGAAGAATTTTATCCATGGGGCGCTGAAATGTGGCCGGAGCCCCGAACAACCCGATCAGAAGTGTAACAAATTGGTGTAACCCAATTTGCATCGTGAAGGCTGTTTTTTCTTTAGATAGAGGCGTTAAGGGGATCTGCCAATATCCCATCATCAAATCCAGCGTCGAATAAAAACGAGCTGACCCCAGCCGATCGAGCAACTCGTCAACCCTTGGCATTGGATATGCGTCGAACTTCGACACTGCGTTCACCTTGCGGTAGTCCACACAGAACCGGACCGAGCCGTCCGTTTTCGGTACTAAAACTATCGGGCTGGCCCAGTCGCTGTATGACTCTTCTATTACTCCCATATCTAGCATTGCCTTTAATTCGTCCTGAACCACCTTTTTTTTGTGTTCCGGCAAACGATAGGGCCGACTGCGAACTACCACGCCCGGCTCTGTCTCGATATGGTGCTGAATGAGGTCGGTTCGGCCGGGTAGGGGCGAGAACACATCGGAAAAACTTCCCTGCAACTGGGCTATGTCAGTGAGCTGCAAGGGCGAGGGGTGATCTCCCCCCGGAGCCAGAGCGATAGATGTGCTTTTTGTGCTCGCCTCCGGCCCCGAGATCATCCTCTCCACTCACCGCCGTTGCCAGCATCACTGACACCGCCTCGCTCCATTTTTTGAGGAGGTTAAGGTGGTATATTTGATGTGCTCCGCTCCTATCCGACCGAATCACCTCACAATCGAGATCCCCCACTCGCCGTGTGACCACAAACGGTCCTTGCCACTTGGCGAGTAATTTTGAGCTGGAAGTTGGAAGCAATATAAGCACTTTATCTCCCGGTGCAAATTCGCGCAGTTTAGTTCCCCTGTCGTACAGCCGGCTTTGTCTGTCCTGAGCCTGTAGCAAATTCTCCATAGACAGCCGTCCCAATGTGTGGAGTTTTGCTCTCAGGTCCATGACATACTGAATTTCGTTTTTCGCTGGCGAAGGTCCGTCCTCCCAAGCCTATCTGAGGACGTCTAGGACCCCGGTGTCCGTAAAGAAGCTCAAAGGGGGAAAACCCCGTGGAGGCTTGCGGGACCTCGCGCACGGCAAACAACAGGGGATCCAACCATCTGTCCCAATTTTTGGCGTCTTCCTGTACAAACTTGCGAATCATTGTCTTCAAAGTGTGGTTAAATCGTTCCACCAAGCCGTCCGTTTGTGGGTGATAGACACTGGTGCGAATCGATTTAATGCCCCATAATTCATAAAGCTCGCGTAGTGTACGTGACATAAACGCCGTGCCTTGATCAGTGAGGATCTCTTTCGGGATCCCCACTCGGGAGATTACACGAAACAATGCCTCCGCAACACTTTTCGCCGAAATGCTGCGGAGGGCAATTGCTTCGGGATATCATGTTGCATAATCCACCAGGACTAATGCAAAACGATGCCCTCATGCGGATCGCTATAATGGTCCGATGAGATCCATCCCAATTCTCTCGAAGGGGACCTGCTTCAACGGAAGAGGGCGCAATGGCGCTTTTGGTACGGCCGGCGGATTTACCAGCTGACATTCACGACATGACACGCACCACCTGCGCACATTCTCGTGAATGCCCGGCCAAAAGAACCAGACCATTAAGCGATTCAGTGTCGCCGCTTGACCTAAATGCCCTGCCATCGGATTAGAATGAGCCGCCTGGAAAAGCATTTCCCGACGGCTCCTCGGAACTAACAACTGAGTTGTATCCTGCTTTGTCTGAGTGTCTTGGACCACTCGATACAACCTGTCCTTTATTATGGCAAAATAAGGATAAGAGACCGATTGTGCCGGTTGAAGAAACTGACCGTCAATAGCTCGGACCTGAGCGAACGCATTTTTTAAGGTCTCATCCCGGGATTGTTCCAGAGGGAAGTCATCACATTCGGTGAGGTTTAGCCTCTCCACAACGCTTGCCCCCTCTGAAACAACCCCCGGAGGTCCCGGTTCCGTCTCCCCCAGCTGCACAACCGTCTCTCTCCCCGCCCTGTTTCCCCCCAAGAAACATCCGCACATAAAACCCCCATTAATTCACTAAAAGCTGGCCAATTGGTTCCCAAAATCAGCGGATGTCGGAGGTGCGCACTAACCGCCACCTCCACGCTATGCTTTTGTCCCCGAAATTGAATGACGGCAGTCATCAGCGGATAATTCACCACATCCCCGTGCACACAACGTACCTTAACCATGCGGCTTTTATTCAATGCCAATGGTTGTATCAGGCTTGGATGGATGGAGGTTTGGTTACATCCTGAATCCACCAAAGCCGGATAGGTACCCCCCTGGATACTCACTGGTATCCGGTACAGCCCGTCTTGATCGAGGGCAGCCTGAGGCGCGTCGGTGACCCGGATCAACGTCCCCACCTCCATCACCGGACAACGATCTATAAAGTGTCCGGGATCCCCGCAGGGCCAACAGGCTGGCCCAGGCTTTCCCGCCGCCCCGGTGGCCGTAAGCGGATCCAGCCACTGGCGTGGAGAGAAAGAGAAGCCGCCGGAAGGGGCTCGCCGACCCCTGGGCACGCCACCAGCTGATCCTCCGCCAGTTAGATGGCGTTACTCAGCGACGCCGGCCGGTGGCACTGGACCCACTGCGCGGTTTTCCTGGGCAGCCGCGCAATGAACTGCTCCAGCACCACTCGATCCACGATCTGGTCGACGTCGCCCTGGTCGGCCATCAGCCATCTGCGGCAAGCATCCCAGAGCTGCTGGGCCATCACGAAGGGCCGGCCGCTCTCCCCCATGGTCAGCGACCGGAACCGCTGACGATGTTGTTCGGGGGAGAAGCAGACCTGTTGGAGGATGGCCCGTCGAATATCGTCATATACCAGGAGGTTCTGGACTGGCAGCTGCTGGGCGGCGATCTGTTCCTCTCCCAACAGCAGCGGGATGAGGCGAACTGGCCAGTCCAACCGCGGCCACCCACACGCTTCCGCGGACTGCTCAAAGAGGTCCAGGAAAGCCTCCGGGTCATCCTGCAGCCCCATTTTGCTGAGCTGCATGGCCGGGGTCGATGGTGTTCCCCCGGCTGGAACCTCCCGGTTCAGGCAGCTCCGGATCAGCTCGCGGTCCTGCTGCTGGTTCTGGAGGAGCGCCTGGAACCGCCGCTCCTGCTCCTCTCTGACCTCCAGCATCGTCTGATGGTGCTCCTGGTGCAGGCCCGCGAGTGACTGGATTATCTCCGCAAACGGCATTCCTGGCGTGGTCGAGGCTTGCATGGTGGCTGCTCTGTTCTTCTTCCTATCCCGGGTTTCGGCACCAGTGTTGTAATGTTCGTGGGGTGGGAAGGAAGAAGACACAGGGGTCGGCTGACTGGGAACTCGGAAGAGGTTTATTCACTCAAAACATGGTGCACATCACACGACTCAAAATAGACTCGGTCTCTCATATATCAACGGTTTCACTTTGGCAGTTCCTCTCTGCACGTCTTCTCTGTCCCGAGCTCCCAGGGGTTGTGTGGGTAAGTGTGATTTCTCCAGCCTTCTCTCCCTCTCTTGTTTCCTTCCGGTTTATATCCTCTCTCCATGCCAATTACTGCAACAAGAGACAGGTGTTCATCATTTGTGTTTGATCCACTTACGTGCCGCTCGTCCTCCGACTCTCTCTCCCGTCACAGACTTCGCTAAACCACGCCCCCCTCGCCACATATACATTTTTTATAATTTACTTGATTTTATGACTCAAATCCCAATCAATTATTCACTGCAGAAAGTGAAACTAAAAACTCAGCGATGAGAGCTCTTCTTCAACATATTCTGATAACACTATTTAACCTAAATGTATTTATTAATATTTCCCTTGTGGCTCATAGTTAAAAGAAATGAAAACAGATAGGTGTTAAACAAGTTTTGTTCTTGTTTATTTATTTATTTATTTTAATGACGAGTTAGCTAATCTTATTACAGCGCGTCAGTTATGTGATGCACTATAAATTATTGTAGTGCATATTAAAATATTAATTTAACTATAAAAGTAGCCTAATCATCATCACCATCATTCAGATCATTGCAGAAAGGGCCAGTTCGCCGGGCCTGGAATGTGTTATTTGCAGCACGTATTTGCATGTGTTGTGGACTTTTTGCTGCGCGGTTCTCTATTTGCATGTGTTGTGAGTATTTGCAGCATTTCTCTATTTGCATGTGTTGTGGACTTTTTACAGCGCGTTTTTGTATTTGCATGCGTTGTGGACTTTTTGCAGCGCGTTTTTGTATTTGCATGCGTTGTGGACTTTTTGCAGTGCGTATTTTCATGTGTTGTAGACTTTTTGTTGCGCGTTTCTCTATTTGCATGTGTTGTGAGTGTTTGCAGTGCGTTTTCGTATTTGCATGTGTTGTGAACATTTGCAGCGCATGTGTTGTAAAACTGATGAAGATGTTTTCTTTATTTGCTGGTGTTTTTTCTATTTGCATGTGTTTTCTTCATTTGCAGCGCGTTGAGCTCTCTCGGCCACCGTAGGATTCCTTTTCAATTCATCTTGAGTTTTCCAAGTTTTTTTTTTGATCTCCTCCTAGGTGGTTGCTCCGATTTTGACGAAGATTGAAACAGATAATCTTCAGACCATGCTAACAAAAATGTATCAAATTCAAGTTGATTAGTCTCAAATTGATTGAACGTCTCGAATATTGCGCAAACGCATTTGACGAAATGTCCACAAAAATGAACTGGAGGCTATATCTCTGCAACACTTTTGCGTATTCTGACCAAACTTGGTGTGTGTTATGACAAGCATGACCTGAGGCTACCTGCAGCGTTTCAGCACAGTGCCACCTAGTGGTCAGAAGAAATGCAAAATTGCTATTTTTGCTTATAACTTCTGAACACGTTGCCCAAAAATCACTGGTCTCTTTAGATTTGGTGCATCATGCCGAGTAATACGATATTCAATTTTCCTATATCGGCCATTATAGGCATCGGCCATCTTGAATTGTGTCATAAAATGCTATATTTTATGAATGCATTGACGTATCGTTACAAAACTTGGTATGTGTCTTTGGCACCATGCCTTGAAGGTACTCAAAAAGTTTGGGGGAAAAGTTATAATTAAATTTCCAAAAAACACTAGTAACTTTTGATTAAATCAGCCTATTTTAATAAAGCTAGTCTTTATCCGATTTTCACCAAAATGGAATCGTATCATCTTCAGACTGTGCCAACAAAAAGTTATGGGTTTCGTGCTTAGATGAAACCGTTTTCTTTTACCACATCAACAAAGTTGAGGCAGAATGCCAAACTGACTCTGAGGCTGTATCTCTGCAATGCTTTGGCATATTGACATCAGACTTTTGTCATTGTCACCTCACTCTGACCACACCACATCAGTTTGGTCCCTCACTACCTATTGGTCAAAAGTGATAAACCATTAAATCATTTCTAATGACTGTATTTATGATTTTTCTGCCATTTTGCCTAAAATCATCAAAAATGTATTGAATTGCTCAAGTTGCAGTTGGTCTGATGGTCCCAGCCATGTTGGCATGCCTTATCGTGTTCTTTGTGCTTGGCCCTGAAAATAGCTGCTTGCAGCTATATTTGTTATAGTTATCCTCCTTGGTGTGTATTCAAGACTTGAGTGTAATTACATTTAAGTAATAATGAGTAATATTCATTATGCCCTTACTATAAGAATAGGGTTTGGTTTAGGGTTAGTTGCATGTAATTATGCATGTGTAATATAAAGTGTTACCCAAACTAGAGATCAGTGTGATAAAGCAATATTATGCAATAGTTCAAGTCTACATGGGAACTTTAACATGATTCGTGCAAAGGGGCTGTTTACAGAAGGAAAAATACAAACACAAGAACTACTTTGGTGTAAATAAAATAACCCACCAATTGTCAGTCAAAATTAGTGCATATGTTAACTGGCGTTAAGCCACAAATGATGTCCCTTTAACTTGTCTTGAACCCGGAACATTCCTTTAAGTAGACCTTCAGATATGAGGTAATGAGAAATGCATTAGCCAACGGCATTCTTTGTAATGCGTCTGGGGTCAAAAGGCACAGGTATCCACTCCCCCCCGTCTGCATGTGTGTTCTCACCTGCCGTCTGAGACGACTTCTGTCCAGGCGTGTACACGCGCACACACATATACACCTGTGGGCGGCCGACATGGTTGACTGGAAAGGTAACGCTCCAGGACTGCTGTGTGGGCACATCACAAACTTTTCTCCAGCAAAGAATGTAGCTGAGCTCTACTAAATTCCTTCTACATCACTTATCCAATGCTTAATTGAGGTCAAAACATGGACAGGGATTTCCTCTGTGATTCGCTTTATCAGGATTTGTCATTCCGTAGACACACACAACACTAACCGTCCCTTATCTCCAGCTGCTGTTTTCTTCTCTGTTTTGTGAGTGATCGGATGTTTTTCCCGGGTCTTGCGAGCACCCTCATGGAGGGCAATGCTGCAGACTGCGGAGCGACTGGTCGAGCCAGTTGACTACACTAGCTTTATCAACAGACCAGGACCAAACAAGAGAACACCCACTAACTTTTATCGCAGGCTTTGGCCACCGGGAATGTTTTGCATATGCAATCGCTTCAATCTAAGAACCACCTTGCTCGATGGAGGTGCAGAAAGCCAAACTAATGACAAGATGCTACTTGATGCATGTGGGACGATTGCATGACTGTACGATAATTCTCAGGAATAAAGCTGATGCATGTCATTTTTTAGAACTTTCTCATATCCCAGTTTAATAAGTAGAGTCAAGGAAGGGATAATTCACTGCTAGCTATGCATTTAACGATGTTAATGCATGAAGAACCACCCAACACGTAGCGGAGGTACATTAAAATCGTTTAATGCACAGCTAGCCGTGGATTATCCCGCTTATACCATGGTCAATTGCCAGCATTGGTAACTTAAAGCTGTTATTGATGTTTGCAGCGCAATATTTGACAGGAAGGGTAAAATTGATGGTTATTTTAATCAGTTACAGCTCGTGAGAGCTAGCATTCTGCATGCTTTGAATTAGACACAGAGATAAAGTAGTGCAGTATTGCATTTATTTGAATGAACAAATTAAAGCATTTATTTGAATTAATTATCGAGAGAGAGAGAGCGAGAGAGAGAGCAGCGTTGATAACAAGTTTCTGTGCTCAGTGATTAAATTGACTTGGAAATACCTATGCATTAAGCGATTTTATTGCACACCATCCAGCCAATCAGAATCAAGTTTTCAGACAGACCGTCATATAATTTAAATGAAGCCATTTGGAGGTTGATTCCCAAGAAAAATATTAGGTAAAAACTGTGAATCGCAAAACATTGTATGTTGGAGCATTTTGGGGTGCACCAAATTTAACAAAACCTCACGGTTTTCATAATTCATATATTACCATATAACAAATGAATAACTCAAATTAATTACTGAATCAATAATTAATCTTGAATTATATTACTACTATAAGTGTATCCAACCTTCCCCGGATACATGTATACCCTCACATTAAGCGTATACTATATAACAAATCTATATCCCGCTTTGTTGAGAATACTCATAAGCACATTCTTAAATTAGTTAACTTCTAGAAAATCAAAGCCATAAATCTAAACAAGTTGTGTAAAAAAATGTATTACACTCATACACACCACACTCTGGCATCCATACTAACACACCCAAACAGTTCCCTTTCGAGGGAACTCTCACTGCGTCGGAACGACACTTCGGGGATACTCCCCAAGCACTAGCGAATCTGAAGTCCGTATAGAAACTAGCCCAATCTGATTGGCGTGCGTGATGACGTCATCGTGACGGCGTACCCGGAAGTATAAAAGGGGAGCCGGCGCACTGAAACGGCAGTTATTGCTCTTCAGCATAGCGCTCTATGTGACAAGTCTGTCTATTTATTGTTGTCTGTCCAAAGCAAGTGTGTGTGTGAAAGAAAGAGAGAAAGAGAAAAAGAAATGAGTGGAAGCGATTATAGGCAGTGTGTGCATCCGTGCCCACGTTATATCTCTGGCTCGGATGCACACCTGCTTTGTGTGCATTGTTTGGGCGTGGAGCATGCTCGGGCGGCTCTCGAGGGAGTATCCGCCGGGTATCCGCTTCAGGGGGTTGGGGACGAGGCTCGTGTAACACCTGAAGCCAGCCTCGAGAGCTGGTTCCCTTAGTAGATTATCTCGGCGCATGGAAATGCCTTCCGAATATTTCTACATGGGTCCTGCGTACTGTAGAGAAAGGTTACAGACTGCAGTTCGGTCACCCTCCTCCAAGTTTTAGGGGGTTGGACTGGACTGCAGTGGTACCAGAGCGGGTTCGGGTAATGGAACTAGAAGTAAAATCCTTGCTGGCGAAGGAAGCCATAGAGCGTGTTCCTCAGCCGGAGAGGGAGTCCGGGTTCTACAGCCGGTACTTTATAGTTTCCAAAAAGGATGGAGGGTTGCGTCCGATTATAGACCTGAGATATTTGAATCGGTCTCTGAGGAGGTTCAGATTCAAAATGCTCACGGTTCCTATCATCGTGAGTCAGATCCAGTTCGAGGACTGGTTCGTCACGATAGATTTAAAGGACGCATACTTCCATATCTCCATTCTTCCATGTCACAGGAAGTTCTTGAGGTTCGCTTTCGGGGGCGAGGCGTACCAATATCGAGTGCTTCCCTTTGGTCTAGCTCTTTCCCCACGCACATTCACAAAGTGCATGGATGCAGCTCTGGCTCCATTGAGACTCCAGGGCATCCGTGTGCTGAATTATATCGACGACTGGCTCATATTGGCCCAGTCGTACGATATGGCAGTTCGGCATCGAGATGTCGTTCTGGCCCATATAAAGTGCTTGGGGCTGCGACTCAACACAATAAAGAGTGTGTTGACGCCGTCCCCAAGGACTACGTTCCTAGGGATAGTATGGGATTCGACGACGATGCAGGCACAACTGTCTACCGCGTGAGTCGAGACCATACTGGCGATGGTCTCAAGAATAAGGCTAGGCCACAGCATCACTGTGAAGCACTTTCAGAGAGTGCTGGGGCAAATGGCAGCAGCGTCCAACGTGATACCTTTTGGCCTGCTGCACATGAGACCCCTACAGTGGTGGCTGAAAACCAAGGGGTTTTCCCCCAGAGGGAATCCTTTCCGTATGATCAGGGTAACGCACAGATGCCTTCGTTCCCTAGTCATATGGAAGAAACCTTGGTTTCTGTCCCAGGGGCCAGTGTTGGGAGCGTTCTGTTGCCGGAAATTTGTTTCAACAGACGCCTCCCTCACTGGTTGGGGCGCGGTCATGGACGGCCGCTTTGCGAGGGGCCCGTGGGAGGGCCGTCATTCCTCCTGGCACATAAATTGCCTGGAGATGATGGCGGTCTACAAGGCTTTGAGGAGCTTTCTCCCGGAACTCTGCGGCCAACATGTCCTGGTACGAACAGACAATACGTCTGTTGTAGCGTACCTGAATCATCAGGGGGGTTTGAGGTCGCGCCCTCTTTGTAGATTGGCGCATCAAATTCTCCTGTGGTCCCAAGGGAAACTGTTGTCCATTAGGGCAATGTATGTCCCGGGGGTCCAAAATCAGGGAGCAGACATCCTGTCGAGGCAGGGGCTGAGGCCCGGGGAGTGGCGACTCCACCCGGAGGTGGTGGAGGCCATGTGTGAGAGGTTCGGCCCAGTGGAAGTGGACCTGTTTGCATCTCGCGAGACGTCCCACTGTCCATTGTGGTTTTCCCTCACGCATCCAGCCCCGCTGGGGTTGGATGCCATGGTTCAGACGTGGCCGAGGCTGCGTCTGTACGCATTTCCCCCGATTGCTCTGCTCCCGGGAGTTCTGGAGAGGGTCCGCCAACAGGGGGTCAGCCTACTTTTTGTAGCACCCCGTTGGCTGACGCGAGTTTGGTTCTCGGATATCATAGCGCTGCTGGCAGGTCCTCCATGGCAGATTCCTCTGAGGAGGGATCTCTTATCTCAGGCAAGGGGCACAATATTTCACCCCCGGCCTGAGATTTGGAGTCTTTGGGTCTGGCCCTTGAGGGGGTCAGGTACCTAGAGGCTGGCCTGTCGGCAGAGGTGATAGAGACTTTACTCAGTTCCAGAGCTCCGTCTTCAGGAGGCTGTACAGCCCCAAGTGGTGAGCCACTTGGTGCAGGGAGCGTGAGGTGGACCCAGTTAACTGGCCGGTGGCTTCAGTGCTGGAGTTTCTCCAAGATCGCTTCTCTGCGGGTCTAACCCCGTCCACACTCAGGGTGTCCGTGGCTGCCATATGGCTTTCCACACTCCTTTGGGTGATGGTCTGGGGTAGGCACCCGCTGGATGTACAGTTCCTCCGTGGGGTTCGGAGGATGAGACCAGTGAGACCCGCATGCTTCAGAGCAATAGCTGCCGTTTCAGTGCGCCGGCTCCCCTTTTATACTTCCGGGTACGCCGTCACGATGACGTCATCACGCACGCCAATCAGATTGGGCTAGTTTCTATACGGACTTCAGATTCGCTAGTGCTTGGGGAGTATCCCCGAAGTGTCGTTCCGACGCAGTGCTCGTTCCCTTCTCAGGGAACAAGGGTTACAGACGTAACCCGAGCCGTTATAGCTGCATCATTTATCCAATTGGCTCTATAATATGCAGAAGCAGAAAACAGGAATAAAGTGAGTATTGGCTTTATAGGCCAAACCTGAGAAAATGGCACCATTTGGTAAAAAATTTACGTTTTGAAGCCTTGCCAAAAAAAAGTCTATTAACAAAGATTGTCATTTTATAGTTAATTTTTTTGTCCAAACGGTGCTGAGGGGAACTATTTTGTGTAGCTAGTGCAAAATTAATTTTTTAAAGGAAATGGGGGTGAAATAGTAAAATTCCAATATAAAATACACACCTGTGCCAACATGTATGTAGTTAGCATTAACACAGGCAAAATTATAAAAAAAACTAAACTGAAAAAGACAAATATGTCCATAAGGATGCAGAAGGGTAAAAGTCTTTTGAAAAGACCGTGAAGAGTTGTGTGGTCATGGGATATGTGTCAGATCTGCGTCATGTGTTCAGTCTATAGGCGTGTAGTGTTTCTTTACAGTGACATCGCCATCTACTGGCCTGACATGAGTAAAACTGTCGTTTTCGCGGATCCGTGTAAACAGGGATCGTTTTGACAGCGTTGTTGTCTGTACGTGAAAAATGAGAAGAAATGGTTTTTACACAACACTATTTTCAACTTAAAGCTGAAAACTTTTTATTTGTTTTGGCCGTTCATTTACATGATAACAGTGTTTTGGGGGCCTGAAAACACAAACTTTTGAAAACGGGATTCAAAGTGCACGTTTTTGACAATTATACCGTTATCGCCTCCATGTAAACTACATGAACTCAAATCTGGGAAAACACTGACAGTGTTTTTAGCCATTTTCATGGATCCGTGTGAACGGGGATTGTTTTGACAACATTGTCGTCTGAACATGAGGAACACAATGGAATTTTTTTTTTACCAAACTTGGTGATATACTGATATACTGATTTTTTAGCACATCTTTGTAGTGTAGACATACCCTAGGAAGGCAAAAAAATTGTCGCATACCTTCCCAGCTAACAAAAATATGTTTTGAACTTTTGAAAACGTTTTTGTAAACAATACCGTTATCATCTCAGTGTAAACTACAAAAGCATGAATCTGTGAAAACTGTGACGTCATGTGTATCACATGGTCAGTCTATATGCGCGAAGTGTTTCTTGACATTGCCATCTACTGGCCTGGCATGAGTAAAGGCCCTTTCACACCGGACGCGTAACGAAAAAGCGAAGTGGAAAAACGAATATTTTATGTGCAAATAGTTTGCGTCAAAACCATTCACATCAGTGGCGATGTGAGTTTGCAACGTCTGTGACGTTTCAGAGCTCCAACATTCCAAAACATTTGCGGCAACAGCTGAGAAAACATGGACACTTCATCATCCAGTGAAGACGAGCTTTTCATTTTATTTAAAAGACCGAAAAGAAGGTTTTGAGTCTTAAAGAACAGAGAGTCTTAAGGGGAGAATGCTAATCTTGTACAGGAGCTCAAACTTTATCATGGCCGGTTCCGCACTTACTTTCAAATATCCGTGGGACAATTTGAGGAGCTCCTCCAGAGACAGTGGCAGCGCATCTGACGAGACAAACACACACTTCAGGAACTAATCTAACCACAATGTAAACATTTAACGACCACAGTCGCACCGGAAACACATTCACTTTCTATAGTCGCGGACACAATTGGATTAGAAAAAAATCTACGAGTTTTAACTCAAAAGGTTATGTTATCGCTGTCTGTAGCCTACAGTGGGCAAACGCAGCTGCAGCTGTACAGCTGTAAACACAACTACAGCTGTAATCTCATGGGAAATGCGATACCTGGCAAAGGTTAATGTTGATTGAATAGCTAATGACATCAACTGGACATTTCGTCACCTTTGTTTCCTTGTATGTGACTGGTTTAAGCCTTCTGTCGCTGCGAGTATTACAAAATTGCAATTTTCGATCCGTGTGAAAGGGGATCGTTTTGACAACATTGTTGTCTGTATGCAAAACTTTTCAAAAATGCAAAGGAAAAATCTTTACCATTTTTAGTACATTGTTGTCACATAAACGTACTCTAACTTATGAAAACACTATTTCTGAATGTTCTCTGAATGTTTAAAACATCCATTTTAAAAAATAGAAAAAAAAACTTGATCATGCATAACTTAAGGGAATGTTCCATTTCGCAAACATTATTGGAATGTTACGTTTGAATGTTATGTCTGAAACAAGTAGAAACATTTAAAAATGTTCGACGAACGTCCAAATGATTAAAGACCAGATAACTTTGAACGAACATTTTATTAACGTTACTGGGAGAACGTTTGTTCATAATTTTGAGAGAACCTTGTCAGAACGTTTGCCAAATAGAACGTTCACTGTTAGCTGGCTTCTAGAACAGCACATCTATTATACCTTAAAATGCAGTCTAGAAAGGTTTTGGAACAGAGCTTTATACAGTGTCTGCCCTCTCATGTCATGTTCACATGTACTGAAGGCCTTAAAATATGCTGAGCAGAAAGTTCTGTTAAAAATGTATGATAAGGTGTTGAAATGTGTAAATCTAATTCTTGAAACCTGTCAGACAAGGAATTTAACTGTACATTTTAGAAAGACTGACTATAAATGTCACAAAGAGTGTAAACTACCGTTTACACTTATTTTATGAGTAGTTTTAGTCTAGACTATTCTCATGTCAAAACTGATATACTGTAGAAGAAACAAAACTAACATTGTGATAATGTTTCATTTGCATTTCTGAAGTCAGCTCGCCCGTACTGGCCGTCAAACATCTGAACTCCAGGGCTCCAATCGCACTGGCCTCATTTCCCACAGTCTCACAACTAATAATTATCTTGATGTTAATCGCTGTAAGATGGCCATAAGGGATTGGCCTTTCACCTTTCCTTAATTTTGGTGAAGATCTTATCTGTTTGACAGGCCCTGTCAGATGTACACGGATGTGTTCTGCTACCTAATTGGCTGGAAAATGGACAGGAAGTATTGCCTCTATTGGATGTGTTAGGAAGAAGACTAAATTCGCTGATGCGGGTGCTGGAAACACAAGGGTGATTCTGTAATTGCAAATACATTTGGTGTCCAAAGTCATTATTTTTTTCTGCTTTTTTCAAATGGTTATATTTTTTTATTATTTTTATTATTTGTTACTCATTGTCATGGATCCCAAGATGTTACAGGTCATAACAAAATAATATTTTCTGTGAAAAGTGTCATGATTTCTGCCCGAATTAGTCAGTGTATTTTTTTCCATCATGTATCATTGTGTAATCAAAATATTTTATTTTACTTTTCTTTTGGTAATATTTCATTTATTTTATTTCATTTTCCTAATTCTACAATATCAAAATGTTTAAAAATAACTTTAATCTTATAAAAATGTGTGTATATAAATATTGTGTAACTCTGTTACCGTACCGTGCTTTGCCTTTAAATAGGTAGAATTATCTCCCACAACAAGATACAGGAAATGGTGTCACTTCCCCTCACTGTTAAGATCTGAAGCACTGAAAGGTGTGTGTGCTCTCTCTGAGAAAACATTTTAATCTGAAAAGTTCTTTCACCAAAAGTTATTTAGTAAAATGTCAAAATTGTTACCGCAGTATCAAAAGGAAAACAAAGTTTATCACTGATCACACTGTGGGTTGTTTAAAGTCTTTTAATCATGATTTCATTAGTGCCATGTGCTCTTAGCATTTATGTGGAATTTTTAGCTAAAAAGTTTAAAATTGTTGACAAACAATACTATAAAGAAATTACTTTTACGTTAAAAGTATTTAAAAAAAAAGGAAGTAACGTGTTTGGCAAGCACTGAATTATTAAAATTGAATGTTTTCAATAAGAATTTCTGTTAGTGAACAGTTTTTTTTCCTTAACATTTTGAAATGCCAAATGTATCTCCAATTATAGAATCACTCACAATACGGTATTAAAAAGGAACAGGAAATTTGGCTGTGCCTTAAATCTGTCACAGACACGTCAGGTTCCACCCTCCACCAATCACAGCGCACTCCTTCCCCAGAGTACTGATCACCATCACCTGCACCTCATCACCACACTCATCACCAGCACTACAAGACTCACAACCACACAGCACTCCACGTCCGGTCTCGTTCGCATATACGTCTACCTATGCTTACCTCAAGGACTCTCCTATCGATACTACCTGTCTCCAGCGTGTCTCCTTCCTTCCGTGTTCCCTGTCTGCTGTGTGGGTGTGTTCCTGTCCGTCCCTCTGTCTCCAACGATCTCCAGTCTCCAGCGATCTCCAGTCTCCAGAAACCTCCAGGCTTCCACAGCATTCCACCTTCAAGACAAAAGACAGTAACTCTCTCTCTCATATCACCATCCTATCTACCATCAACCGGTTTACTCACCTGCTTCACTTCCCATGCTCTACTGTGGTCAAATAAACTCTCATACCTGTTAACATCTGTGTCTGCCTCCTGTCTACTTGTAACAGAAGACCGGACCATAACCGAGACCCAGTATGAGCCAACCGGATCCCTTCCAGGAATTGGTAGATGCGCTTCGGCGCACATTTCCTCCACCACCCACTCCAGTTACTGTTCATTCACCTGCACCAGCGAACACCAACCACTCTGTCAACAACCCTCCTTCACTACCTCCGTATGCTAGTCCCATGGCCAAACCGGCGCCCTACTCAGGATCGGCGGAGAATTGCAGCGGCTTCCTGCTGCAATGCACACTGGTCCTGGAGATGCAGCCGCACCTATACCCGAGCGACACCTCAAAGATCGCCTTCATTATTTCGTAGCTCAGCGGCAAAGCATTAATGTGGGCCGATTCCATCTGGTCACAACAAGGTGCGGTAACGCAGTCATACTCAGCGTTCATTTCCCACTTCCGGGAGGTGTTTGGGAAGCCAATCACAGATTCGTCAGCTGGTGAGAAACTTTATAATTTCAAACAGGGATCCATGTCTATTTACGATTATGCTTTGCAATTCAGAACACTTGCAGCAGTCAGCGGATGGAATGAACAGGCGCTGATAACTACATTTCGGCAAGGATTGGAACCTCGGGTACGGCTGCATCTCGCTGCATGCGAGGACTCCATCGGCCTTGAGAAGTTCATCCAGCATTCCATACGCTGTGCTACTCGCATGCAGGCGTGCATCCAAGAGCACCAGGACCAGTATCCCTTCAACGTGCCCTTCCGCCGATCCGAACCCGTCAGCACCCCAGAACCAGCCCACGAACCCATGGAGTTAGAGAACTCCCGACTAGCCCCTGAAGAACGGCGCCGTCGGCTGACCCTACGTCTCTGTTTGTATTGTGGTGAGCCCGGGCATGTCATAGCTGCATGCCCCACACGACCTCCGCGACCCATGGTGAGTGCCATTATTCCTGCTGATCATAAAATGAAACCACTCACCACTGTCGTCATCCTTACTGCCGCTAATGTCTCCCTTTCAGTGGTCGCGCTCCTCGACTCGGGGTCAGCCGGCAACTTCCTCTCCGGGGCCATCTGCCACCAGTTACGCCTCAAGACCACTCCGTCTCCGACCACCTACAGGATCAGCTCAATAACCGGAAGACCCCTCAGTCGCAAGCACGTCCGTACCGTGGCTGGACCAGTCACTCTTCAGGTCGGGCTTCTACATCGGGAAGAGGCTCACATGCTGGTTCTGGAGGATTCGACCGCTGACGTGGTTCTGGGGCGCCCCTGGTTGGAGCAGCACAATCCTACCATCTCCTGGAAAACGGGCGAAATCCTGAAGTGGGGCGACACTTGCTTCTCACAATGTCTGACGGAACTTCCTCTTCCATCTTCATCTCTGCCTGATCTGACTCTCTGTGCCACATCCATCGAAAGTCCAGTTGAACAACGCTCCGTCGATGTTCCAGAGTGTTACGCCCCCTTCAGCGATGTCTTCTGCCCGCAACGGGCTTCCAAGCTGCCTCCACACCGGCCATGGGACTGTGCCATCGACCTGCTTCCGGGTGAACCAGTACCAAGGGGTAAGATATACCCACTATCCATCCCGGAGGAGAAGGCCATGGAGGAATACATACAGGAAGCCCTCGTCCAAGGTTACATCAGGCCGTCTACTTCCCCTGCTGCGTCCAGCTTCTTCTTCGTGGCAAAGAAGGACGGAGGCTTGCGGCCATGCATCGATTATCGTTCCCTCAACAAGATTACAGTTAAGTTCCGGTACCCCCTTCCTCTCGTCCCAGCAGCCCTCGAACATCTCCGTGGTGCCACTGTGTTCACCAAGTTGGACCTCCGCAGCGCGTACAACCTCATCCGGATACGTGAGGGGGACGAGTGGAAGACTGCCTTTATTACCCCTACTGGACACTATGAATACCTCGTCATGCCGTATGGATTGGTAAACGCCCCCTCCGTATTCCAGGATTTCATCCATGAGGTGCTCCGGGAGTTTCTCCATCGATTCGTCCTAGTCTACATCGACGACATCCTCATCTACTCCCGGAGCCAGGCCGAACATCGCCAACATGTTGCGGAGGTCCTAAACCGTCTACGTCAGTTCCATCTATTCCTCAAGGCCGAAAAGTGTTCTTTCCATCAAACTTCAGTTTCTTTCCTGGGATACCACATTGATCACAGTGGCATCCGGATGGACGAGAGGAAGGTGGAATCCATCACCACCTGGCCAGAACCCACCACTATCAAAGAACTCCAGCGCTTCCTAGGTTTCTCCAACTTCTATCGACGATTCATCAAAGGTTACAGCTCCATCACTCATCCACTCACCAGTATGTTACGCAACAAGCCCAAGTCTCTGTCCTGGACCCCGGCAGCTACCAATGCCTTCTGCCACCTCAAGAAAGCCTTCACCACCGCTCCCCTCCTAGTCCATCCAGACCCGGAAAAGCCCTTCATCGTGGAGGTGGACGCCTCCACCACCGGAGTGGGAGCGGTGTTGTCGCAGCAGCAGGGGACGCCAAGTAGACTCCATCCATGCGCCTTCTTCTCCCGCAAGCTCAGCCCGGCAGAGGTCAACTACTCCATCGGTGACAGGGAACTTCTCGCAGTCAAGCTTGCCTTAGAAGAGTGGAGACATTGGTTGGAGGGAGCCAAACATGCGTTCCTGGTGCTAACAGATCATAAAAACCTTGAATATCTTCGATCAGCCAAGAGATTAAACCCCAGACAAGCCTGGTGGGCCATGTTCTTCTCCCGTTTCAATTATACCATCTCCTACCGTCCTGGTACCAAGAATCTTAAGGCTGATGCTCTCTCCCGTCTTCATGCCCCTGACGAACAGATCGAAGAACCAGAACCCATTATTCCAAGCTCCCTCATAGTAAGTCCTATTACCTGGTCCGAAGAAACCATGCCCTCCTCCAATGCCTCCACGAACCCTCTGCCGGGTTGTCCACCTGGCTTGCTATACCTCACTCGGACACGACGCACTCCCACCATTCACTCGGCTCACACGTCACTCGGTACTGGTCACCCGGGGGTCAATGAAACCCTCTCGTTGCTAAAAGAACGCTTCTGGTGGCCAGGGATGGCAAAGGATGTCAGAAGGTACGTGCAGGGCTGTAGGGAGTGTGCCATTTCCAAATCTCCACGTCATCTTCCAGCTGGTAAGCTCCTTCCTCTGCCCGTTCCAGAACGCCCATGGTCACACCTAGGAGTAGATTTCATCACTGACCTGCCGGTCTCAGACGGTAATACCACCATCCTAGTGGTAGTCGATCGCTTCTCCAAATCATGTCGTCTGATCCCACTCCCAGGTCTGCCTACTGCCATGGAAACAGCCGAAACACTCTTCAATCAAGTTTTTAGATACTTCGGAGTACCTGAGGACATAGTATCCGATCGAGGACCCCAGTTCATTTCACGAGTATGGAGATCATTCTTCTCACTCCTAGGTGTGGCCGTTAGCCTGACGTCGGGATATCATCCACAGTCAAACGGGCAGACGGAAAGGAAGGTTCAGGAAATTGGTCGCTTCCTACGTACCTTCTGTCATGACCACCAGGACTCTTGGAACCAGTTCCTAGGTTGGGCCGAGTACGCCCAAAACTCCCTGAAGCAGTCGACCACAGGACTCACCCCATTCCAATGCGTACTCGGTTTCCAACCTCCACTGTTCCCCTGGGATGGGGAACCCTCCGACGTTCCTGCTGTGGACTACTGGTTCCGAGAGAGCGAGAGGGTCTGGGACTCAGCTCACCATCAGCTGCAACGGGCCCTGCGCAGACGCAGGATGGTCGCGGATCTTCGACGTTCTGACACCCCCGTCTTCCAGCCTGGTCAACTGGTGTGGCTTTCTACCCGAGACATCAGAATGCGTCTGCCTTGCAAAAAGCTGAGTCCCAGGTTCATTGGCCCATTCCCCATCACCAAGCAGGTTAACCCGGTCACATATCAACTCCGTCTGCCACAAGGGTACCGTATACATCCTACTTTCCATGTTTCACTACTCAAAGCTCACCATCCCTCTGTTTCCCCCACAGGACCTGACGTAGTTCCCGCCGAACCCCCCCTTCCAATCATCCTGGAGGACGGTACGGCCTACAAGGTCAATGAGATCTTGAACTCCCGACGTCGTGGTGGTCAGCTGGAATATCTTGTGGATTGGGAAGGATATGGTCCCGAGGAACGCTCCTGGGTCCCAAGGAACGACATTTTAGATCCCATGTTACTCCAGACATTTCACGACAGTCATCCTGAGAAGCCAGCTCCGCGGGGTAGAGGACGTCCACCACGGCGTCGGGGTTCTCGGCCCTCTGGAGCGGGCCGTGGAGGGGGGGGTACTGTCACAGACACGTCAGGTTCCACCCTCCACCAATCACAGCGCACTCCTTCCCCAGAGTACTGATCACCATCACCTGCACCTCATCACCACACTCATCACCAGCACTACAAGACTCACAACCACACAGCACTCCACGTCCGGTCTCGTTCGCATATATGTCTACCTATGCTTACCTCAAGGACTCTCCTATCGATACTACCTGTCTCCAGCGTGTCTCCTTCCTTCCGTGTTCCCTGTCTGCTGTGTGGGTGTGTTCCTGTCCGTCCCTCTGTCTCCAACGATCTCCAGTCTCCAGCGATCTCCAGTCTCCAGAAACCTCCAGGCTTCCACAGCATTCCACCTTCAAGACAAAAGACAGTAACTCTCTCTCTCATATCACCATCCTATCTACCATCAACCGGTTTACTCACCTGCTTCACTTCCCATGCTCTACTGTGGTCAAATAAACTCTCATACCTGTTAACATCTGTGTCTGCCTCCTGTCTACTTGTAACAAAATCTTGATTTTCTTTTAAAATCAAGCATTTAATTTGCTATGATTCAGAAATACACTCACCTAAAGGATTATTAGGAACACCTGTTCAATTTCTCATTAATGCAATTATCTAATCAACCAATCAAATGGCAGTTGCTTCAATGCATTTAGGGGCGTGGTCCTGGTAATGACAATCTCCTGAACTCCAAACTGAATGTCAGAATTTTGAGCGTGGCATGTTTGTTGGTGCCAGATCTGAGTCGGCCGGTCTGAGTATTTCACAATCTGCTGAGTTACTGGGATTTTCACGCACAACCATTTCTAGGGTTTACAAGAATGGTGTGAAAAGGGAAAAACATCCAGTATGCGGCAGTCCTGTAGGCGAAAATGCCTTGTTGATGCTAGAGGTCAGAAGAGAATGGGCCGACTGATTCAAGCTGATAGAAGAGCAACTTTGACTGAAATAACCACTCGTTACAACCGAGGTATGCAGCAAAGCATTTGTGAAGCCACAACACGCACAACCTTGAGGCGGATGGGCTACAACAGCAGAAGACCCCACCGGGTACCACTCATCTCCACTACAAATAGGAAAAAGAGGCTACAATTTGCACAAGCTCACCAAAATTGGACAGTTGAAGACTGAAATCTGATCTGATGAGTCAAATCAAATCAAAATCAAATCACTTTATTTGTCACTCTACATATGCACAAGTGCAACAGTAGGTGAAATTCTTAGGTGCAGTTCCGAGCAACATAGTAGTCATGACATGACATGTACAACATTTAAGCAGCATCAGATTACACATCTGATGCGCACACAATTACTCACAGCACAGTAAACTCTACAATAAACAATAAATAATTTGCACAATGTGAGTTTAGTTCTCACAGCTTTAAACAATATACACATACTTACAATATACATATACTTTAAACAATATACACTAAACATACACTAAACAATATACATTACGCTATAATAATAATAATAATATACAATGTATAGTATAAAATATTATTCACAGATTGAAAAATTGAAATCCAAAGTGCAATAGATGCTATATGATAAATAAATGTGTATATAATGTGTGTGTATCTACAGTGGGTTGTGCGGAGTGATATTCTGTCCAGTGTGTGTTATGATCCTGATGGATCAGGAGTTAAGTAGTCTGATTGCTTGTGGGAAGAAGCTGTTCTGGAGTCGGCTGGTGCGTGTTCTGATGCTGCGGTACCGTCTGCCTGATGGCAGCAGTGAGAGCAGCCCATGGTTCGGGTGGCTAGAGTCTCTGATGATCCTCTGAGCTCTCTTCACACACCGCCTGGCGTAAATGTCCTGGAGGGAGGGAAGCTCACCTCCGATGATGCAGCTGGCCGTGCGCACTACCCTTTGCAGGGCCTTGCGGCTGCGGGCGGTACTGTTGCCGTACCAGGTGGTGATGCAGCCAGTCAGCAGGCTCTCGATGGTGCAGGTGTAGAAGCGTGTGAGGATGTGGCGGTTCATTCCAAACCTCCTCAGCCGTCGCAGGAAGAAAAGGCGCTGATGAGCCTTCTTCACAACAGCCTCGGAGTGGACGGACCATGAGAGTTCCTCTGTGATGTGGACACCGAGGAACTTGAAGCTGCTGACTCTCTCCACCGGTGCTCCATCGATGGTGATGGGGCGGTGTTCTCTCTCATTCCTCCTGAAGTCGACCACCAGCTCCTTGGTCTTGCTGACGTTGAGGGAGAGGTTGTGCTCCTGACACCACCGTGTCAGAGTGTGCACCTCCTCTCTGTAGGCCGTTTCATCATTGTCGGTGATAAGACCTACCACCGTCGTATCGTCAGCAAACTTGATGATGGTGTTGGAGCTGTGGGTTGCCACACAGTCATGTGTGTACAAAGAGTACAGGAGTGGGCTGAGAACACAACCCTGAGGGGCTCCAGTGTTGAGAGTCAGTGATGAGGAGATGTTACTGCCCATTCTGACCACCTGGCGTCTGTTTGACAGGAAGTCCAGGATCCAGCTGCATAACAGGCTGTTTAAGCCTAGAGCCCGGAGTTTCCCGTCAAGTATGGAGGGCACAATGGTGTTGAATGCTGAGCTGTAGTCCACAAACAGCATTCTCACATACGTGTTCCTCTTTTCCAGGTGGGAGAGAGCAGTGTGTATAGTGGATGAAATGGCATCGTCAGTGGAGCGGTTTGTGCGGTATGCAAACTGCAGTGGGTCCAGTGAGGGGGGGAGAACAGAGCAGATGTGGTTTCTGACTAGTCTCTCAAAGCATTTGCTGATGATGGGGGTCAGAGCAACAGGACGCCAGTCGTTTAAGCAGGTGGTTTTTGACTGCTTAGGTACAGGCACAATGGTGGACGTTTTGAAGCATGTGGGGACCACAGATAGGGAGAGGGACAGGTTAAAAATGTCCGTGAAGACTCCAGCCAGTTGGTGCGCGCACGCTCTGATCACACGGCCGGGAATGCCGTCTGGACCCGCAGCTTTACGGACGTTCACCCATCCTTCCGGGTTACATCCGCGACAGATACAGAGAGTGCACTAACCTCTGTATCTTCAGCCGCGAGCGCTCTCTCCGCGAGGGCGGTGTTAGTTCCCTCAAAGCGAGCATAGAAGGTGTTTAGCTCGTCCGGGAGAGAGGCAGCGGTGTTCACGGTGGAGTTTGTGTTCCCTTTATAGTCCGTGATGGTGTTAATTCCCCTCCACATGCTTCTGGAGTCGGTGGTGTTGAACTGTCCTTCAATCTTGTCCCTGTACTGCCGTTTTGCTGCTCTGATGGTTTTCCGGAGGGCATAACTTGCTTGTTTATGCTCCTCCGCGTTACCGGAGTTAAAAGTGAAGGTCCGCGCATTGAGTGCCGCGCGAACATCCCCATTTAGCCACGGCTTCTGGTTAGGATACAGCCGAATTGTTTTGGTCGGAACAACGTCATCTACGCACTTCCTGATGAAACACGTTACGCTATCAGCGTAAACTTCGATGTCGTCATCAGAGGCCGACCGGAACATCTCCCAGTCCGCGTGATCAAAACAGTCCTGTAGCATAGAATCTGATTGATCCGACCAGCACTGGATGGTTCTGAGGGCGGGTGCTTCCTGTTTGAGTCTTTGCCTATATGCGGGCAAAAGGAGGATGGAAGCGTGATCCGATTTGCCAAATGGTGGGCGCGGGAGGGACTTGTAACAATCCTTGAAGGGGGAGTAGCAGTGATCTAAGACGCGGTTCCCTCGCGTGTTGAAGTTAACATGTTGGTGGTATTTGGGTGCGATGCGCTTGAAGTTGGCTTTGTTAAAGTCTCCGGTCACAATAAACGCGGCCTCAGGATGCGCGGTTTCCTGCTCACTCACTGTCCTGTACAGTTCCTTTAGTGCCCGGTCTGTGTCGGCTTGCGGGGGAATATACACAGCTGTGATGATGACCGCGGTGAATTCCCTCGGTAGCCAGAATGGTCGGCACAGAACCATGAGAAGTTCCAGATCAGGAGAACAGAAAGACTTGATAGAATGTACGTTCCTCTGATCACACCAGGATCGGTTAATCATAAAACACACACCCCCGCCTTTGCTCGATTTCTGTTGAGACATTCAGATGGTAGAGTCATAATTTGGCGTAAACAGAATGAGAACATGGATCCATCATGCCTTGTTACCACTGTGCAGGCTGGTGGTGGTGGTGTAATGGTGTGGGGGATGTTTTCTTGGCACACTTTAGGCCCCTTAGTTCCAATTGGGCATCGTTTAAATGCCACAGCCTACCTGAGCATTGTTTCTGACCATGTCCATCCCTTTATGACCACCATGTACCCATCCTCTGATGGCTACTTCCAGCAGGATAATGCACCATGTCACAAAGCTTGAATCATTTCAAATCGGTTTCTTGAACATGACAATGAGTTCACTGTACTAAAATGGCCCCCACAGTCACCAGATCTCAACCCAATAGAGCATCTTTGAGATGTGGTGGAACGGGAGCTTCGTGCCCTGGATGTGCATCCCACAAATCTCCATCAACTGCAAGATGCTATCCTATCAATATGGGCCAACATTTCTAAAGAATGCTTTCAGCACCTTGTTGAATCAATGCCACGTAGAATTAAGGCAGTTCTGAAGGTCGAAAGGGGGTCAAACACAGTATTAGTATGGTGTTCCTAATAATCCTTTAGATGAGTGTATATGGTAACGGTACAATTGTAACTGGGATAATTTAGTGATGCTAGTTTGTTGATTCTGCTAACTTTACTGTTACATTGTTTTATACATAACAAACAGTTAAACCTACATTTATTCAAACACCTTCAACATTTTCTCAGATGATCACAGTTTATTCGCCATAGTTTAGAAAATGGTAATAAAATATGACAAGAACCGTGTCAGAACAAATTCATCTTGATAATTTCAGATAACTTTGATAGAAAGGTATGTAATGGATTACAATCAACGAATCAGCTGTTCAATTTAAGTTCACTGTTAGATAATACCAATTTAGGTCAACCAATGACCAAGCAATGCTTCATTTTTTTAGGCTGTGGTGTAAAAGGTTGCATTAGCAATTAAATAAAAAAACACTTCAGCAAAACAGGTCTGAATAATTTTGCTCCCAAATTTTTGTTTGAAGAATATGTCACAGTTTACTTTATTTTGCTATCCTCACTTGCATTTGAACTATAGTGTCCTGCAACCACTAGTAAAAATTATATGTGGTGTTTTGGTTTGATTGTATATGTCAAATGTCAAATTTGGTGTCAAAGTGGCACACAGATAAGCTCCAATAGTGTTTAACTTTAGCATGTTACTTTATCATTGTTACTTTGGATAAAAGTGTCTGCCTCATTTCAATATATTTTCCTTCTAATGTATAGTGCTTGAAATGATGTGCACCAGGCAAAGTTTCAGATACTAGTTTAACTAAGGACTAAGTGAATCAACAAGTTGATCGTGGCACACCTCCCGCAGCGCAGACGGGCGAGCAAATGCTTAATGAGCGGCCACAGACGCGTGATTCCAGCTGTAACGTGACCGGCGTGGGCATGGGCAAACCTTCTCTCCTGCTCAGGCAAAGCAGCTGTCAGCACACACCGAGGGGGCTGAGGGCTTCTGACAGGCTGCGCTGGTGACGCGCTCACACACAGATACCCAGTGACAGCTCTCTGCTGGGGTGCAGCTGCCCCCCACCCCCCTGCCGTCCCATCCACTTACTGCAGCTGTATCCAGACACACCGTGAGATGCGGCGGTTAGAGGGATGTTGCTCTGGAGCAACGCCACCAGCCACTGGTCTTTAACACTGTTGATTACATCAACCAGTGGTGCAAGCTGGGAGAGTTGGGATGAAAAACTTTAGACGGGGTGGGGGAGATTTTTGTCTTTTTTTGTCTTTTCTTCTCACTGCCTCTTAGGTTTAAACTCTTGTTACTGTACCTTTAAGACTTCTCTATGTAAATTACCTCTGATATGATTGGCTAAACTTAAGTATGTTGTTCATCAGTTTCTAAACAGTTGTTAATGTTAATGTGGAAAAAAGTTATATTCTAATAAGTTCATGCTTTAACATCTTGACCACAACATTTTCAAAACAAGGCAAAACTATAAAAAAAATCTTCAAATCTCTCATTTGTGACTGTATATCTCTCAAATTGACATTTCTTGCAATTGTACCTTTATTTCACGTAATTGCGATCTTTTTTCTTGCGATTGCAGCATTATTTTGACATAATATTGCATATATCGCATAATATTGCATATTTCTTCCGATATGCTTCATATCTACTAAAGTGACTAAAACTTGCAATTGCAACTTTTTCTTATAATTATGACTTTATGTCTCATAATGATAGTTTATAAGCAACTTTATTTCTTGCAATTGCAACCTTATGCATCTTATTGCTGCTTTGTATCTTCCAAAAGTTTTTTTGTAATTGTGACTTTATGTCTTGAAATATTACTTTTTTTTTTGTATCTGTGACTTTATATCTTAAAATTACAACTTTGTTTTTGGTATTTTGACTTTATATCTTGAAATTACAACTTTGGTTTTTTTTTTGTATCTGTTACTTTATATCTTGAAATATTACTTTATATCTTAATATCATTACTTAGTTTTTTTTTGTATATGTGACTTTATATCTTAAAATTGCAACTTTGTTTTTGGTATTTGTGACTTTATATCTTGAAATATTACTTTATATCTTGAAATTACAAATTTGTTTTTTGTATTTGTAATTTTATACCTGGAAATATCACTTTATATCTTGAAATTATAACTTTGTTTTTTGTAATTGTGACTTTGTCTTAAAATTACGACTCTGTTTTTTGTAATTGTGACTTTATAGCTTGAAATTACAACTTTTTTGTATTTGTGACTTTATAGCTTAAAATTTTACTTTATAGCTTGAAATAAAAACATTTTTTTTTTTGTAATTAATGACTTTATATCTTGAAATTACAATTTTTGTTTTTCATGATTGTTATTTTGTAGCTTGCGATCACAATTGCAATTTAAATATTGCAGTGTAACTACATATAATCGGAGTATTTCTTATTTCAAACGTTATCATATGTTTTTAATCTGAGGCGGAAACAAGCTTCCATAATAAATGGTCTGAATGGACTGGGAAGGAAGTTCAGAGTTCTGAAAGTATCTCCTTACAACTCTTTTATTTCAAACAAGCAAGGAAAATCCATGCTCAAGCAAGGACAAACCATCTTAGCTTACGACTTTTCATTGCCAAGAATTACGACATGCTGTACTATGCGTGCTTGATAAAAAAACCTGGACTTGACTTGAAATTCCTATTTCCCCATGCAACATAAAATCCTCTTTAAAAAAAAAAAAAATCCAAATTCATATATTCCTCATAAGTCTACAAACACAATCACAACCAGAGAGTGTCAGTGTGCAAGCATCTTCATTTGTTCCTTTGCCTTGAAGAGCAAAACCCGATGAGATCACAGTTTGTGGAGACATGAAGGTTTCAGTTACACAATCAGCATCATCTCTTATCATACTACATCTTGTGTTTGGGTTTCCACGAGCTACACATCACTGCTGCTTGTGTATCCCCTTTGATTACCATTCATGCTGCCACAATGGCTGCATCTGCCTGTTTTTGGGGACACAGTGTGTCTTTTGACAACATTCTTAGGAGGAAATCTTAAAATAACACAAAACAATGGCATAATAAATATCATCATCATCTGGAGCGCATGCATGTTATACAAAATCAAAGTCCAAACTTTGAAGTGTGGCTTGAGAAAGCAATTGAAATGAAAATGGATTCTGGATTGATACCCTCATTGCTTGTCAATTTTTACAGTTTGTTGATGCAAATGGCACTGTAAAAAAAAAAACAAAAAAAAGTTGCTGACTTAAATTTGTACGTGCAGTCAACTTGGATGTTTAAGTCATCTCAACTTAAATTGCATTAAACTCACTTCATAAAACAGTTGAAAATTGCTTAACTTATTTTGATGAGTTAATGCAATGTAAAAACAACTTATTTGAACATGTAATTTTTTACAGTATACATGTTAAAAGTGTATATTTGAGGGATCTGCCCTAATGGCAAGTTGTTGTGCCCCTGAAGGTACAAATTTTACATATATTTGTCAGAAAGTACAGAACAGAGTTGCAATCAACCAATCAGATTTTAGGATTAGTTTTAGTTTAAGTAATTTCACTGTAAAACATTGTGTCATTGTTTAGATAATTTATGTGGTTCAGATGTTGATTAAACCAATCTCTTTTATTGCATTAACATTTTTTTTTCTTCTTTAAATTAACTTAAAATTTGAAGGTAACCTGGTTACCTTTTTAAGTTAAACCAATATTAATGTTTACAGTGTTAGACAACCCAATTATTTCCCACCCATTTATTATAGAGTCAGGGATAGCTTTGATCATGCATTTTTTGAGGATGTTGGTTCGGGTTTCCAATGTAAAATTTGGCTCCTGAAGCAAAACCACTTCCTAACAGCACAAGTCAGGTGAAACTCTGGGAACTCTTCGTAAGATACCAGGCTAACAAAAGTAAAACGTACGTGCTAATTAGACCCTGAACTCAGGTGTTAAACTCTCCACCTCAAAATCCAGCTTACGTAACAGCCTCAAAGTTGGCCCACTTCAACTACAACTGTAATTATTGAATTAGCAGAAAAGTTCAAGAGGTTCCTCGGATTTCAGATCGTTATTTAGCCTCCTGATGAAATCTAAATCCCAGGCCAGCGTGGTTGCGTGTGTTTCCCTCGCGGATCGTACACACACCTGTGCATGGGTTTGTTCAGGGAGTTGACGGAACATTCTGTGTTACCTGGAGAAAGGAATGCTGAATGCATTTTCAAATCCTGCCATATCTGAATGGTAACAGGTGTTGTCTAAACAGTGTAAGAAATGGGTTAGAGCCTTTGCAACTATGGAATGACATGAAATGTACTTTTTCTCATTTTTAGATGATAAATACATTTCAATGCTGTTTGCAAAACTTTAGCGGTCCCCCAAGAACAAACTAGTTTGATTTCTTGCTGGTACTTGGCTCTCTCTGATAATAACTTGATATTTCTAAACTTAACTAATTATGGGTCAACTCAGCCAGAGGTCCCCGGCTAAAAAATTTGATTTATAATTCGATTTTTTGGTGAAAGAAATACACAAATGAAGAAGAAAGTCAAAAATTGTGCGTGTTATGCAATTGTGTTGATAGAGGGAAACAAGATACATTTCTAGTTTCAACATGATTTATTCTTCAGACATTCCCTTTTAAGTGAAAAAAGCAAAGTGAACCACATTTGGTTGTTGACCATTGAAAATGGGTAAAATACAGCAAATTGTACATGGAGCCACATTGAGATCCCAATATCTCTGGGATTGTACCACATAGGGTCTTGAAAATTAAGAAAGCTTTGTTAAGAACCGGAATCTGAAATCATATTGAGATTATCTTTAATACTTGTAGAGTGACAGGCATGCAAAGTTTGGAAAATAAATATTTATGGCACTCAGGTATGACAGGTATGTTCTATGCAATTGTGATGATAGAAAAAAAACGAGACACATTTCTAGTTTATCATTATTTGTTGTTCAGATATTTTTCTTTAAAAGAAAAAAGTATCAACTGTATGTAAAGTCACCCACATTTGGTTTTGGCCACTGAACGTGTACAATTGATCAGTTTACCCATGGAGTCGCATTAGGATCTTCATATCTTCTGACATTGTACCACATGGGGCCTTTAAGATGAATATACCAAAATAAATGTTTGTTACAAACCAAAATATAAAAGGATATTAAAATATCTTTAATACTTCTTGAGTTACATGCATGCAAACTTTGGGCAAAAAACACAAAAAGTGCTTTTTGCCCATTTTTTAATTGTCATCGTCGGCATATAATGCAACAAAGATTGCTCAAAATGTACTAATAGACCTACAAATATCTGTGTAAAAATAAAATAATGATGCTGCCATCTTTCTAAAGTCATTTTTACACCCCTGTAATTTGGCTCTAAATCTGAAAATTGTCATTTTGTCCCCATCTACAAAACAGTGCATTACTCAGTATACATACATCCATGACATTTTGTCTTTCATCACTATTTACCTGTCTTTCTTTAGAAAACAATATGAACAAAATTTTGAGCCGGAGAAGTTCCCGCAATTTGTTTGATTTGACACGAAATGACTCTAATCCTAAATAAAATTAAATAGGCAGCTAAATGTCTTCAGTGTAAATTTTGTTTTTTGCAGACGTACATAATCCTGAGTCTGACTCAAAAGTTCATAGAAAGGGCAGAAATTTGGCCACCCATAGCGGCAACCTGGAAAACTAATACTTCAGAGCCCCACCTTGTATTTGAATCTGAAACCCTAATGTACAAAATACACAGCCATCAATATCTGAAATACACAAATGTCTGTAAACAAAACGGATACCGTAAATTGGTCAGTTATGGAAAACAAGTCAATGTGCTGTTCTTTGAACAGAGTGACTGTGATTTGGAAATACAGTTAATACTGTTTTTTAAGCTTTGTGAATGCTGAGTTCAAAACAAATAAAATGTTTAAACTGAATTCTCCTTTTTTCTACTGTTATAGATGTGGATTGTTATGAGGTTTGCATACTGTCTTTGAAAGAAGTCTCTTTTGTTCACCAAAGCTGCATTTATTTGATCAAAAATACAGTAAAAAAATAATCATACTGACTACAAATGTTTGAACAGTAGTGCAGTTTAATGATTAGATTAATTTAAAAGGCTTATTCTTTTGCTGCAGAAGCTTCTGAAACTTATGTTAGAGCAAGATCTCATTTGTTGTCTAATATCTCTGTTAATCAGATTTTTTTCACAACAAACTTGAAGTGAGTGTTTACATGTGCAACAAAATGCTGATAACTATCAGCGCAAGAAAATCGTGTTTACATGAGATTTTGAAATCATTGGCTTTGACGTGCGCACAGGACATGCACTTCTTAAATAGACAGTAAAATTGGGAGAATTAATCATATCTGTCAAAAATAGGTGAAAGTCTCCCATGCACAGTCGCCTTTATTAATGAAATGCTAAAGATGAAGGGGCATTTCTCATTGACAATGAGAAGCAAACAGCCAGCCAGACACACAGAAAACCAGTTTGGGTGTACCTGGAGAAGGCAGGTGGTAAGCGAGGTGTTGGCCATGGGTCATGACAAATGGATCGTTGTGGATGTATTGACGTAGTCTCAGCTGAGGCTGAGCCAAGTCTACCCTGATTCCTGTGACATGAGGTCCGGGAGTGGAAACAATGTAGGGAGTGTCGTCTCGCACGTCATTCTAGACATGAAGGGGTGGGGGGTGAACTATAGACACAGATATATCATAAATATAGAATGCAAACAAGAAGCACCAAATTGTGTTGCCTATTAGCATTTGGGGTGGGAATAACTCATCAATAGTTACAAACTAGACACTAAACTCTCTTCTTATCCTGATAGCAATCACTAAGTTAAGTGGTCTAAATGTATTTAGTATATACACCGATCAGGCATAACATTATGACAGGTGATCTCTTCATCACTGCACCTGTTAGTGGTTGGGATATATTAGGCGGCAAGCAAATATTTTGACCTCAAATTTGATGTGTTAGAAGCAGAAAAAAAATTATGGGAAAGCGTAAGGATTTGAGCTAGTTTGACAAGGGCCAAATTGTGATGGCTAGGCGACTGGGTCAGAGCGTCTCCAAAACAGCAGCTCTTGTGGGGTGTTCCCGGGCTGCAGTGGTCAGTATCTATTAAAAGTTGTCCAAGGAAGGAACAGTGGTGAACTGACGACAGGATCATGGGTGGCCAAGTTTCATTGATGCACATGGGGAGTGAAGGCTGGCCCGTGTGGTCCGATCAAACAGACAAGCTACTGTAGGACAAAGTGCTCAAGAAGTTAATGCTGGTTCTGATAGAAAGGTGTCAGAATACACAGTAAATCACAGTTTGTTGTATATGGCACTGCATAGCCACAGACCAGTCAGGGTGCCAATGCTGACCCCTGTCCTGCCATCCATGTGGATGTTACTTTGACACCACCTACCTAAGCATTGTTGCAGACCATGTACACCCTTTCATGGAAACGGTAATCCCTGGTGGCTGTGGTCTCTTTCAGCAGGATAATGCAACCTGCCACAAAGCAAAAATGGTTCAGGAATTGAGGAGCACAACGAGTTTAAGTGTTGACTTGGCCTCCAAATTCCCCAGATCTAAATCCAGTCGAGCATCTGTGGGATGTGCTGAACAAACAAGTCCGATCCATGGAAGCCCCACCTCGCAACTTACAGGACTTAAAGGATCTGCTGCTAACATCTTGGTGCCAGATACCACAGCCCACCTTCAGGGGTCTAGTGGAGTCCATGCCTTGACGGGTCAGGGCTGTTTTGGCAGCAAAAGTGGGACCAATACAATATTAGGAAGGTGGACGTAATGTTATGCCTGATCTGTGTGTATATATATATCATCTGTGGAAGGCATAGGACCACAAAATATTTGTCCGAATGCAATGCTGCAAAGTCCTACCTGCCTGTCAACATTTGTATTTCCATACCTCTAAACACCTGTTCACGCAGACATCACATGTCATCAGCGCGTCTCATGCTATGCAGAGTTAGACAGACGTCAGTCACCCGAGCACCACAAACAAACAGCAGCCGCCTTTTACAGTTCCTCCTGAACCAAAGCATCCAGCTTATGCTGCGTTCACGTCATAACGTGATGGAAAGCTGTGATGTTATACTCGGAGCAGTTTGTGAAATTATGTCTTTTGAGACATGAGGTAATGCTTTTGTTTGCTCCCTACTGTACGCGTTTGTGTGTTTTGAAGGAGGCGTGGCTTTGGAGACGCTCTGAAGATCTAATGCTTTTAAAGCTATAGCTCGCTATTGCTAGCCTCTCCGAAAATTGCCTACCTACTTTAAAGCTGCTGTCTGTACTTTTTTTGTGTTCAAGATTTACAAAAAATAAATATTATACTGTGGCGAGCAGCGAGGCTGAGGGTCCGTGAGACACGAGACCGCTGCAGCGCGCAGCTGGCGCCCATCCACCCTGATGAGCGCGGCCTCGCTGCTCGCCACATATATGAATGTACAATATGAATCCTTTTTCCAAGCCGTGTTTTTATCTTACCCTGAATCATTATGGTACACTTATAATAAGTGTTTATATTGGGACTATTTCAGGCCAGACTGGTAGGAACCTCTGCGGAGGAACACAGTCCCTGCGTGACTCGCCATAGACATAAACAGAGAGAAGTAGCTCCGGCTGCAATGTTCATCCGCAAGACGCATGCAGTTCTGTTTATTAACTGCTAGAGCAGCAAAAAGTCATGGACTGCAGCTTTAAATGTGGCGCGTCAGATTGATTTATTGCCAGGGCTGGATTCACCTCATATTGTGAAATAGGCAAAAGCAAATTACGCACAGGCTATTTTGGCTGTGACTCAACGACAAATGCAAGACCCTCTTCTCTGCTTTTCAAATACATAAAAGATTACCCATTATTAAGTGTTTCTTAAGTAAAGAAAACGCTGTACTTATTCAAAGAACCAGTTCTTGATTTACCTTTGCATTGCAAGCAAACAGAGACGCTCCTGTTTGTGGCACTGCATTCACGATAGAGATGGGGCGGAGTTACGAGGTTTGACTGACAGTTTAAGGAGCCAATGGAGGTAGAAGATTTGGTCACAAGCTCTTTTTAATACTTCTCATTGGTAAAATATTTGCAAAACCCACAGACAGACGTCATGATTTATGTAAAAAATTATGTTAAAGGGGTGGTAAACCACGATTTCACTTTTCTAACTTTAGCTAGTGTGTAATGTTGCTGTTTGAGCATAAACAACATCTGCAAAGTTACAACGTTCAAAGTTTAAAGCAAACAGAGATATTTGCTTTTAAAGAAATCGATTTCTAAGGACTACAGCAAACGGCCGCTAGGGACTACTACACATTCATCCAGGGTCTCTGATATCACCAGCCCCAATATTTACATAAACCCCTCCTCCGAGAATATGAAATAAGTGGGGGCGAGGCCATTTTGTATCGCAGCAGGGAAGCATTGTTGTGGTATAGTTAGTAGGCTGGAGTGCTGTTGCCAATGCCGACGAAATGCTGTTATTTTCATCTGGAGTGCAGGTCCACTTTCTTCAGCCTTCCTAGGGACAGGGCAGCGTTGCAGTGCGTTTAACATACAACGTTATATGCATGTGTGTAAGAGACATGAGGGGAACACGATCGCATTTGCATCGGATATATGCTGCCCATCACAAATCAAAGCACGAGACAGACAGGGGTCGGAGGAGAAGATCGGAAAATGTGACATAATGGACAATATTCATCTGTATTTGCAATACATGAGCCGCGGTTCAGCTGCACGAGACAGGCGGGCACGCGCGGCTACCACTGCACATCTCGCGGAGGAAAGCTTCCACAATCTTCGCGAGTTCAATCAAGATGGATTTATAAACAGAAGCTGTTTACGGGCCACAACCTGTAAGTGTGATTTATTTTTCGTCGATGTGTTTTCTGTAATAGTTTGTGTTGTTAATTGTAGCCTACGTTGTAGCAAGGAAGTAAACATCACAACGCTCATTTGGCTCTGCAAACCAGTTTGCTAAATGCTCATTCATACTTAACGTTATCAGACAAACACCTAACGTTACAAACTGTTTAAAATCTCAACAGCGAACTTGGCATTAGTGTAAATTATACTTTGATTAGAGCTTTTATGTATTGTTTATCTACAGGCATGCTAAACATGGTTCTGTGTTTTGATTTGGCTACTAGTAAAGCCAATGTTTAGTGTTCGTTCTTGTGACAGATATTTGGCTATAATCGTTTCTAAAAATACTAAAGTAACAGTGCCATTCAGTAGCGATCACTATAGATCCGCAGTCTTTACTTTTGAGGACTGAACAGGTTCTGCTCGATCATCTTCACTAAAATTATCTGGGTCTGATTCGGGCTCTTGGTATGGTTTTATTGACGCTATTGTACACAAAATTTTGTTCCTAATGCTGGAATAATGACAAAAAAAAAACATAATTTTTCAGCATGGACAAACCTAATGCGTTTCAATAGAAACCAGAGCTTTTAACAGCAGCTGCAGTTTACTAATCAACGATTGGCTCTTTCATTTAGAAGGCGGGGCATATTCGCCATATTGGGCGCACACTTTCTCACATTCTTCATATATATAAAGTCTTTGATTCCCTTGGGTTCATCACAGCACCAAAGACTAATAGGTTTATTTTCAAAATGTTTATATTGTAATATAACAGTGTACAATAAGGTTAACATTAGTTAATTTATACGTTAACATTAACCAAATAATTATAAATCATTTAGTAATCTTAATGTTAATTGCAACATTTACTAATACATTATTAAAAATATTAAGTTTTATCTGTCTTTTATCTGACTTTTTTCTTGTATCTATGTTTTATTTATTCATTATATTTAATGGACCTTATCTAACAAGGACTAACCACGAACAGTTATATTTTTATTAACTAACATTAACAAAGAATATGTAACAAATGTAGATATTGCTAATGGATTAATTGACGTTAACTAATGGGCCCTCACTGTAAAGTGTTACCTCTATAGTTATTTTGCACTTTAATCTGTTTGAAACATGTTTACTTTATACATTGTTGTGTATTGTTTTATTCTATTTAAATAAACCGTGGTAAAAGCTTCAGCAATTATCGTTATATGAAAATTTGATACCGTCACATGACTATTACAAATAGTACTAAAATAACCCCCAAATTCCTGCAATTTAATTTAGCAAATTCGAGAATATCTGGGATGATGTTAAATTGTAGGCAAACATAAATTACTATTTGTTTGTTTGTTTGTTTACATGGATGGGTGTGAGGGAATGCCCAGAGAACAAATCTAATAGTTTTCAATCATTTTATAAATATACAGTGAATGGCCAAAAGTGGTCCTGCCTAGGAAAATTTACATCTTAAACATTTATTCAAATATTATAAAATGTGTTAAAGATTTCGTAAGCATATTTCATAGTAGTACTTGAAGTCTATTGTTTTATTTGTGATAATAATGCAATGAAACATGACAAATTGTGCCGACAGAATTTTTGACCAGGCTTTTATACAAAGAAATGATGTACACGTGCAAAAACAACTACAAATACTGATTATGTTTTAGTCCATTTTTGCTTTTTCCTGTGAGATTTTCGTTTTTCTATGCATTTTTGTTTTTGCGTAGTGAAATAAAACCTGTATATATGAAATTCATCAGTCCTGAAGGTACTTCATTGTTCATTGTTTGTTCATGTTAGTTCACAGTGCATTATCGAATGTTAACAAATACAACTTTTTATTTTAATAGTGTATTTAAGATTAATAAATGTTGTAGAAGTATTGTTAATTCTTAGTTAAAATTAGGGAACACTTGTTCACAAATGAAACCTTACTGTAAAGTGTTACCATCAGTCTCATAATGAGTTTAGAAGCCACACATATACATGGTTTGTCAGTGTAATAGTGTTTTGCACTTTTGTTAACCCTTGTGTCACTTAGTGCCCAGACTGCACCTGACAACAGACACAAGAATGCATCAAAACTTGAAGAGGACATGAACCGTTGCGGCACTGCCCCACACGTGATAGATTAGCTTGTGAAAACAGAAAAAAAAATAACATGGTAAGTGTGTGTGGCAAAAAAGAAATTCCTCAAATGTCTGACAGACACATTGATCATCTGGCATTTGCACAGGAGTTAGGTGTTTACCAAGTAATCTGGAAACTGAAAACAGTTCTTTAAATAACTTTTATGGGAAAACATCTTTTCATTTTATGTTAATATGGTTTAGAACTAAAATGAAAGATAGGTGTAGCTGGGGTTGCTCAATGAAAATGTAGGAGTGTAAGCAAAGATAAAACACTCATAAATGTAAGTTGTGATGTGTGGATAATAATTGAGATAAATATTACTAAATTTGCAAAAACTGTGCAATTCCATGTATTTAAGATAGCCTACATAAAATGGCAAGGCTACGTCTATAAAAAAAAACTGTGTTCAAAGCGCTCCACATTAACGTTTTTAAGTGCTTTTGAAAAGTTTCTCATACACACTGAAAGGTCAGAAAAGGTCAGAAAATTTATTAAAACTTAATAAACTTATAAATGTGACACAATGATACAGATAAATTAGACATAATGAAGTTATCATGCTATTCTTCAATGGTGTGCCCAGGTCACACTCATTCACCAGTCCATGTGGTCTAAAGCAGGGGTTTTCAAACTTTATGATGCCAAGGACCCCCAAATATAATGAACCTTTTCTGAGGGACCCCCTTACTAAAATCCATCTATATATTTGTATGTATGACAAAAAAAAAAAAAAAAAATAGTCGGCTAATAAATAAATAGTAAGTGTGACATTGTAAATACAACATATTTCCAAACTTAAATTAGCTATACTTATTGTTGGATGTATTAAGCTGAAGAAGAACATTTTCAATTAAAAGTTATTTGTATAAGCAACTTTCACATATAAACAGCTTACGTACTGCATTAAGAATACTGCCTTACAACTCCAGTGAGCAAGATAAAGGGGACTATAGTGAGAAAAAACTCACTAGAAAGATACAAAGCAAACATATACAATTCTGGAAAGTACATATACGGCAAGAAAGGAGAGAAACATTTAGAAATGAAACGGTTAGAATGTTCGGTAGACTTTATCCGTTTTTGCTTTGTCTTTTTATCCTCTGAAATTTCCTGGGGGCCCCTTGGAACCTTCTGGAGGACCCCTGGGGGTACCCGAACCCTAGTTTGAAAACCCTTGGTCTAAATCACAATTGCCCTCATTTTGTCATTTTTGCAGGAATGCAATATGAAGATTGTACAAAGTAACATTTAGTCTTTTGCAACACTGTGAAAGTGAATAGCACATTGCAGGCATATAGAACAAACATAAATATCCATTGGTGCAATACGCGTCATATGACTATACATGCACTGACTTAAATGTTTAAGTATAATCAACTCAACTTAAATTACATTAAACTGACTTAAGAAATAAGTTGAATCTTGTACAACATAAAAAAGTTGAACATTTCTTGACTTATTTCAATTAGTTAAAGCAATGTAAAAACATATGTTGTCATAACTTATTGATCTTATAATTATTTACAGTGTGCATCATCATCACATCAACGAATGCCTCCGTTTCAGATTTATCCACTTGGATGAGTTTTTGCAGGACAAAGACGCGTCCCAGTGCGGATGGAAGGGCAAGACGTTAATGTATCAGGATTATGTAGCTTTAGAAGAACAAATCTTTGCTGAAAGGCCAATAATGATGTAAATGTTCAGTGTTTGTAGTGAAGACTGTATGATATGTGTCTATAAAAATAAACTAGCATTGAAAAGAAGTGATAACTAGTCCCAGTCTTACATATAAAGTTGGAAGGAAAATTGGAGGCATATATGGAGGACGTCCATGGCCCCATTCTGGAGAATCTTGCGTAACTGCTGTTTGCTGTTGATTTGGACCCGCTCATTTGCATGGGGGCCTCAATCGGTCTCTAAATGAAAATGACAGGAACCCCACTGTGGGTTCTAGATGGAGCCATAACCCCAGAGACGGGGCAACATCATTAGGGGGCCAACCAAATCACAAACTACCAACCATTTCTCCTTGTATCAACCATGCACATCCATCCAGTAATGAGGCATTTCATCTGCTGGCACCGTTGATCAGTTGATGTAACTGGAGATGGTGGCCGTAAGGTCCATAACCAGAGCAACAGTGGTGATGTGTGTATGACAGGCATCCGTCTGCCGGCCGCCGAGTGGACGGGCCGCGTAATGAGAGAGCTCTGTGCACATGGTGATAAAGCCTTTGTGCTAATGACAGACTCCAGCTTTAATCTACCACTCTCACCTGTAAGAGAAGCTCGCTGAAACCCAAGAACTCACATGCAGCTTTACATCTGATGCCAACGATAGATTCCTTACGCCATCCTGTATAAAATGTGTTAAAAGTACCGTTTTGGGGGTAAATGAATGAACTAATTTCACTAACTACTCACAATCCAGTTTTACCTAGACACTACTAGATTGTCATTCGTCATTTGCTGCATCCGAAATTGAATACTACCTATTATATAGTAGGTGAAAAACAGTCCGCCAACAGAGCAGTATGTCTAAATACATAGGGCCCTATTATACACCTGGCGCGACGCAAGTGTTTTTTGCTAGTTTCAGCCCGGCTCAGTTATTATTTTCATGTCCAGCTCCCCATTGTTTAAATAGCAAATGCACTGGCGCCCATCTGTTTGCCCATGGGCGTGCTGGTCTGAAAACCAGTTGTGTTCAGGCGCTTTGTTGGTGTGTTGCTATTTTGAGGAACTGAAAAAGATTGTGCCATTGACCAACACAAACCTGGTCTAAAGTCAATAACACAGTATTTTTTTCTGAGCTTATAGACGTTACACAACGCCTCAACACTCTGCTTATTACACACACAGGAATGCGCAGCAGCACACGCGTTTAAATATAAAAAATAAAAGGATTCCTCTCTGGAGAAGCGTTTGGTCTTTCCGCTCACAAATTGCTCCATGTAAATAGTGAATCCGCCATGGTGTGAGTGCAACTGGCTTTAAAAGGGTGAGACTCTGATTGGTTTATTGCACGTTGCGCCCAAAACACATCCATGACTCATTAGGAGACTAGGCACAACCCTGTTGGACCATGCGCTGGGTGTGCTGACCGTTTTTAAACTAGCTTATTGTATTTCATTTGGATATTTTTTCTATTTTTGTATGCAATTTTTGTGGGAGAGTTTTTTTTTTTCATTTTTTTATTCCCTTTAAATTACAAAATTTTATAAAAAAATAAATAATTTAAGCACATTCTTCACATTCTTTAAACTTAAATTCAAAATAATGCACAATGTCATTCATAACCCTTTTAATTCAGCTCAAATGATCATACATTGGGTGTCTCTGCCGACCTCTTAAGAAAAAAAAAATATATATAAAAAAAGTCCTACAAAAGTACGACAAAAGTCTTGAACCACTCTGATGAACACTAAAAAAAAATCATACCAGACCCGAATGAAGCGTTAAGCGCTAGTGATTTACATGTTAAGTCAATGCAAAGACTCGAATAGACATTCTGCGGCACGAATTGAACGTTTGACAGGAGTAACGTGTGAAGTTGAAAAATCTGAACTTTGGCGGATATTTGTGCCGCGTTAACCAATCAGGAGCATGCTGTAGTAGTGACAACAATGAGGACAAAATCATATGTGGATCACATCTTCGTACTTTATAGAAACAGGGATAAAAAGGATCTTGCTTGGAAGAAAGTGAGTGAGGAGATCGGAAAGTCTGGTAAGTTGTAAAAAACACTCTTTATTCAATTTGAGCTATATATATATATACAGTGAGGAAAATAAGTATTTGAACACCCTGCTATTTTGCAAGTTCTCCCACTTAAAAATCATGGAGGGGTCTGAAATTGTCATCGTAGGTGCATGTCCACTGTGAGAGACATAATCTAAAAAAAAGAAATCACAAAATATGATTTTTTAACTATTTATTTGTATGATACAGCTGCAAATAAGTATTTGAACACCTGTCTATCAGCTAGAATTCTGACCCTCAAAGACCTGTTAGTCTGCCTTTAAAATGTCCACCTCCACTCCATTTATTATCCTAAATTAGATGCACCTGTTTGAGGTCGTTAGCTGCATAAAGACACCTGTCCACCCCATACAATCAGTAAGAATCCAACTACTAACATGGCCAAGACCAAAGAGCTGTCCAAAGACACTAGAGACAAAATTGTATACCTCCACAAGGCTGGAAAGGACTACGGGGAAATTGCCAAGCAGCTTGGTGAAAAAAGGTCCACTGTTGGAGCAATCATTAGAAAATGGAAGAAGCTAAATAATGACTGTCAATCTCCCTCGGACTGGGGCTCCATGCAAGATCTCACCTCGTGGGGTCTCAATGATCCTAAGAAAGGTGAGAAATCAGCCCAGAACTACACGGGAGGAGCTGGTCAATGTCCTGAAAAGAGCTGGGACCACCGTTTCCAAGGTTACTGTTGGTAATACACTAAGACGTCATGGTTTGAAATCATGCATGGCACGGAAGGTTCCCCTGCTTAAACCAGCACATGTCAAGGCCCGTCTTAAGTTTGCCAATGACCATTTGGATGATCCAGAGGAGTCATGGGAGAAAGTCATGTGGTCAGATGAGACCAAAATATAACTTTTTGGTCATAATTCCACTAAACGTGTTTGGAGGAAGAAGAATGATGAGTACCATCCCAAGAACACCATCCCTACTGTGAAGCATGGGGGTGGTAGCATCATGCTTTGGGGGTGTTTTTCTGCACATGGGACAGGGCAACTGCACTGTATTAAGGAGAGGATGACCGGGGCCATGTATTGCGAGATTTTGGGGAACAACCTCCTTCCCTCAGTTAGAGCATTGAAGATGGGTCGAGGCTGGGTCTTCCAACATGACAATGACCTTAAGCACACAGCCAGGATAACCAAGGAGTGGCTCTGTAAGAAGCATATCAAGGTTCTGGCGTAGCCTAGCCAGTCTCCAGACCTAAACCCAATAGAGAATCTTTGGAGGGAGCTCAAACTCCGTGTTTCTCAGCGACAGGCCAGAAACCTGACTGATCTAGAGAAGATCGGCGTGGAGGAGTGGGCCAAAATCCCTCCTGCAGTGTGTGCAAACCTGGTGAAAAACTACAGGAAACGTTTGACCTCTGTAATTGCGCTAGGCTACTGTACCAAATATTAACATTGATTTTCTCAGGTGTTCAAATACTTATTTGCAGCTGTATCATACAAATAAATAGTTAAAAAATCATACATTGTGATTTCTGGATTTTTTTTTTTAGATTATGTCTCTCACAGTGGACATGCACCTACGATGACACTTTCAGACCCCTCCATGATTTCTAAGTGGGAGAACTTGTATATATATGTATATACACTCACCTAAAGGATTATTAGGAACACCATACTAATACTGTGTTTGACCCCCTTTCGCCTTCAGAACTGCCTTAATTCTACATGGCATTGATTCAACAAGGTGCTGAAAGCATTCTTTAGAAATGTTGGCCCATATTGATAGGATAGCATCTTGCAGTTGATGGAGATTTGTGGGATGCACATCCAGGGCACGAAGCTCCTGTACCACCACATCCCAAATATGCTCTATTGGGTTGAGATCTGGTGACTGTGGGGGCCATTTTAGTACAGTGAACTCATTGTCATGTTCAAGAAACCAATTTGAAATGATTCGAGCTTTGTGACATGGTGCATTATCCTGCTGGAAGTAGCCATCAGAGGATGGGTACATGGTGGTCATAAAGGGATGGACATGGTCAGAAACAATGCTCAGGTAGGCCGTGGCATTTAAACGATGCCCAATTGGCACTAAGGGGCCTAAAGTGTGCCAAGAAAACATCCCCCACACCATTACACCACTGGTGGTGGCCTGCACAGTGGTAACAAGGCATGATGGATCCATGTTCTCATTATGTTTACGCCAAATTCTGACTCTACCATCTGAATGTCTCAACAGAAATCGAGACTCATCAGACCAGGCAACATTTTTCCAGTCTTCAACTGTCCAATTTTGGTGAGCTCGTGCAAATTGTAGCCTCTTTTTTCTAATTGTAGTGGAGATGAGTGGTACCCGGTGGGGTCTTCTGCTGTTGTAGCCCATCCGCCTCAAGGTTGTGCGTGTTTTGGCTTCACAAATGCTTTGCTGCATACCTCAGTTGTAACGAGTGGTTATTTCAGTCAAAGTTGCTCTTCTATCAGCTTGAATCAGTCGGCCCATTCTCGTCTGACCTCTAGCATCGACAAGGCATTATCGCCCACAGGACTGCTGCATACTGGATGTTTTTCCCTTTTCACATCATTCTTTGTAAACCCTAGAAATGGTTGTGCGTGAAAATCCCAGTAACTGAGCAGATTGTGAAATACTCAGACCGGCCCGTCTGGCACCAACAACCATGCCACGCTCAAAATTGCTTAAATCACCTTTCTTTCCCAGTCTGACATTCAGTTAGGAGTTCAGGAGATTGTCTTGACCTGGACCACACCCCTAAATACATTGAAGCATCTGCCATGTGATTGGTTGATTAGATGATTGCATTAATGAGAAATTGAACAGGTGTTCCTAATAATCCTTTAGGTGAGTGTATATACACATATTGAGACTACAGCTAGCTAAAGCCAGCAAATTGCTGTATTTTAAAACAATCCATGTCAGCCATTCTGCAATGAGACTGCAGCTGCCTGGCAGAAGCCCCTTCCATGACGCAAATTTGCGTCTGCTGTGAAGTGAATGTCACGCGCAAATGAAGCGAATAAACTCAAAATGTTCAAGTGTCTACGCACAAATAGCCTGATTTATTCACACAAGTGGTGTCTGGTGTGAACGCACAGTTAGAGAGCCGATTCAAGTTCTTTGATCCCAACAAATTAAATCAGCAGCTCTAGAAGAAAATAGTGTTCCAGCTTAAAGGTCCCATGGTATGAAATTTTCATTTTATGAGGTTTTTCAACATTAATATGAGTTCCCCTAGCCTGAATATTGTCCCCAAGTGGATAGAAATGTTGATCGGTGTAAACCCGAGTTCTGGCTGTCTCTCTCTGCCTTTGAGAAAATGACAGGCCAGACGAGCCAATCCTGAAGTCTCCTGTTTTGACGTCCAAGCAGGAACGGTTACCTCCCTTTCCTCCGCCCAGAGAATCTGGCACGCCCATGCAAACGCTCGAGAGATCATTCCTTGTGAATGAGTGTATGCAGGCAGTTTCTCAGTGTTTGGATGTAAAAATGAAAACAGAAGTCTTTCTTCAGTTCCTTCTGATCTGTGATCATTGATTTTTTTATGTGTAGCTAATTATTTATTATTCGTGCACACACTGCGGCTTCTCTCTCTCCAGACAGAACGGTGTTTTCGTGTTTTCTATCTTGTGAGTCAGTGTTTTTGTACGTCCTCGTCGCGTCTACCGGTTCTAAAATGTGCATACAGTCTTTTCTGTTTAACATCAGCAGTCACATCTTTAGAGATAAACCTCACACACGCCGAAGCTCGGGCTGCACTGGCCGTTGGCCTTCAACATCCCCGACCCCCAGTACTGCATCTGGCCCACAGCGGAGGCACCAAACGCGGCGTGAGATTAAGCAGAAGGAGGGTAAGCGTGAGAATATCTGGGCCAGGCTAGCCAGCTTTCCCCACAATAAACTGGATTACATTCGATTACTGCTGTTGTGTCTTTGTTTGCGCTGTGTAACGTTACTCAATGCGCGTCACTGACGCTATTCATATGATTGGAACATATCTAGAAATAATGCTATACTCAACACTTACTAACTCGTTCATCTCGACAGCTGTAATGGTACATTGCATGTGTTACAAAGTTGGTAATATTGATTAAGACGGGCTCGGTGTGACTGGGACTCATGTTTATTCAGAACTCTCAGATACAAACACAATAAACTCGCGCTCACTGACAGCGCTCTCATAACTCAGTAGGTACTATAAATAACTTTGTTAGCAATCGCTTCGTCTCCATGATGTCCGGTTCGCGAACGAATCATTCTTTTGAATCGGTTCTTTTTAGTGAACCGAACCAGTTCACCAAATCGGACTGAATCGTTCTAAACGGTTCGCGTCTCGAGTCAGCGCTGATCCATAATTTACTAAAGTTACTAACTTTCTGACATGAGTGACAGCCCCTCCAACTAGAAATAAACTAATAACCTGAAGTATATTCTAGTAACTACAACAGTTCACCCTGAACTGAGACATGCTGAGAACTGATGAGAAGTGAACACAGGTCCATCCGTCTCTGCCAGACTCGTGCCTCGTTAAACCACGCCCCCTCTGCTAATTTAAAATGCAAAGATGTCAGCCAATCACAACAGTGGGCGTTTTTACTGAAGTCTCACAGCAGACACGCCTCTTGAAGCAGGGCATTCAGCCACAGGGCAAACAGCAGTATTGAAAAAATGCCTTTTATTTCTAAATTATGACATTTTATGATGTAAAAATCATACTAACAATATAAGTACACCTCAGGAAACACTATAAAATAATAGAAAAATGCCATGCCATGGGACCGTTAAGTAAATTCAGTGTTGATTCATTCCGGTGTAAAAATCATTATTTATTAATCTAGTTTTTTAGTAATATAGTAATTTACCTATACAGCAGCTCTGGAGAAACAATGGTGTCAATGCAGTCAGATCAATAATATTGTTGAATATTAAGTGTCCCCAACTAAGCAAAGGCGACAATGGCAAGGAACCAAAACTTGAGTTGTGGTCATGCCTAGGCGCAGGTCCACCATCTTATCTGGACATGACCTGAATCCGGCTGACTATGGTAACCTCGGAATAAACAGAGAGACTAATATTAGCATAGAAGTCATTCTTCTTATGATGTAACGAGTACATTGGGTGTTATGGGAAGTGTTACGGAATGACTGACCTATGCAGCCTTATGCCGAGTTCAGACTGCACGATTTTCAAACTCGCCAGATCACAGTTCTTTTCAAACTGCATGACTATCTGTGGTAGCATTCAGTTGCTGCTGTGTTCACACTGCACGATGGATCGGTGACAGAAGGTTTCACATTGCATGACTGTACAAGAGGAAGAATCGGCGACAACTCTATCCTGTCGGCAAACTTCACAACCAAACACGCGAGATGTGACAAGACCGAAGTTCTCGCGTGAGACTGGAATTGTTATTAAAAATATACTGCAGAAAGCTTGCGATCCAAATTGTCTGTGCGCTGATTTGCAGCGAAAAGCAGATAAAGAAAAAAATATTATGGAGGAGGAAATGGTTAGGGAGACTTGCGGATCAAGAATTGTGTTCTGCAAAGAGTTGGAGGTAAATAAATAATTTTGCAATGTGCTACTGTTGCGGCTGTATAATTGTAAATAAAATACTGATATTCTGGTCTATAACTCCTCCCCGAGCTTCCCGCCGCCCTGTAACTTGCTCTCTCATTGGCTGTAGGTCATTGCCGATGTAATTTTCAGTTTGAACACATTTCACACAGCAGGATTTTGAATCGCGACAGGTCCAGATATTTTGCATGCCAAATATCTGACAGGCATCGGTAATTCTCTCAGATCGTGTCTTTGATCATTCACACTGCGTAATTTTCACTCGCATGAACGAGCACCGACTTGCCTTTGATAGCGGGCATTTGTCAGCGATTTCGCAAAACCTGTCGGCGAGTCAAAATCGGGGCTAAAATTGGGCATCGTGAACTTGGCATTACAATCTTAAAATTATGCCAGATTGTGGTGGTCTTTTGTATCTTCCACAACCTAAATGTCTTTTAATGGTTTTAAAAAGTCCCTTATGCCTATCAATGCTGGATTCATCTTATAAAAAACGGAGTAAAAATTCTGAAATATTATTAGAGTTTAAAATAATAGTTTTCTTTTTGGAGCATGGCACTTACAGTATGTAAGCTTATAAAAGCAATTGTGATCTTATCTTAAAATGTAAAGAAAAAAAGTCGTAATGGGATAAAAACTTTTTTTTATCATTGTTTATTCCTTGCCGGAAACAAGCTTCCAAAGAAAATTAATTTGTCACTGGAAACTTGCCACTTTTGCACCTTTTAATTATGAAGTCGCACATTTGGCAGACAGTAAACATAAAGAGAAAAACATGGACAGAGTTGCTCTACATTTCTTTGATTTGAATGAATTTCCTAGAGCTATTTTCCATTGTGCGTTTCATTTATTTGTGTCCTTGAGCAGCACACGACAAACACTAAAACTTTGACCGCACAATAACATCTCAATCGCCATTTAGCAACTTTGTCACTTCCAAACTGTCAAAACAGGAAGAAGACAATTCCTTTTCACATGCCGTAACCCTGAGCATTCATTGACAGCCTACGACGACATTGTTTGAATCAACTTTAATATCTCTCTAAATGCCTCATTCCTCTGTCTGTGAGGGAATTCACTCATACACAATTAAAAGATTAGGCTGCGTGCCAAAGCGGGGAACACAAGGTGACAGCGCATGAATCACACTGTCCGCCCTGAGGATGTTTGTTATCCGCATCGAGAGCTGCTAAAAGGACTAAGATGAGAGAAGTTTGAGTTTGAGCCATTACGGTTAATCCGCGTGTTCAGTCAAACTCACGCACCCCCGCCCACAGCCTCATTTGACTTTATGAAGCCCCGCCCCCCATATTAGCCACACCCTCTAAACCTCAGCTTCATTAAAGTCACCATGAAATCAAAGTTGACAATGCTTGTATGTTCCTGGTAATTTTGAATCAGAATAACTTCCTCTACCTTTTGCGGCGACATCTCTTCTCTTCACTGATGACGAGGACGGGGCAACCTGTCACTCATATGAGATCCACCAATAGCAAACCACAACCATCCAATCAAATACCCACAGACAAAATCAATCCCCGCTCTACATTTGTTCTTGTTTGAGAAGCCATTTCACTCAGTTATACGTCATAATAGGGAAAAAACAAGCACAACTTTCATTTCATGTCGACTTTGACACCATAATAAAACATTTCTAAATTGCTTTTAGAAATCAACTTTTACAAAAGCTGAAGTAAACATTGCTGCCACACAATACGCAATAGTTAAGCCAGAAATGTACACAGTAAAAAAAAAAGTTGAGCCAACTTGGAAAAAATAAGGCAACCTATCGTACTCAACTTTCGGTCGAAAGTTTACTAGATAAAGTTTTAAATATGAATATTTTTCTTACACAAACGCGTCGATTCGCTTCAGAAGGCCTTTATTAACACCCCAGAGCCGCTTGGAGCACGTTATTTGACGGAGAGATGCACTTTTTATGGACTTCAAAAACAGAGAAACAAATTCTAATGCTTGGATTAGCCTGGATTTTTGTAATATAACTCAGATTTTATTCGTCTGAAAGAAGAATGTCATATACACCTAGGATGACTTGGGGGTGAGTAAATTATGTCCAGTTAAAGTAAACTTAAATAATTTTCTTTTTGAAATGAGTAGCAGATAGTCTTTTGAGCTTATTGAAACATTATAATAGTTGACTATGTAATAGTCTGGAACTATTAAAGACTATAATACATTAAAACACATGAGCATGTACAAATTTCATGTGTAATATTGTGTTATAAATTAAACATTTTAAAGTTGTGTCAATGAATTTATTATATATGTGGTTTAAATTTTTTTGTTTAATGTTGATTAATATTTAGTTACTTTTTTCATAAATGTTCTGTGACGTGACACCTCTCAGAATATTTTAATTATTTGATATATAATGAATATGCATGCAGCTTTTCTGACCTCATATTAAATTAGAGTCTAATATTTGTATTCGTTGTATACTACAGGACTAACATAATCGTACATTTATTAATATTATTCTTTTTTCATTTGTGACATATATGCACATTTTCAGCTAATATACTGCAGGATTTCAAGTATTAATACAAATGTTTTGGTGTTTTGCTATGAGGTAATTTTTTCCAGATATAGCGCTGGTGTCCTGGGTGCTGTCCAGATCTGCAGATTAACTCCACTTGTCTATCAGTAAGGTCTACTGATCACATATTGAACCTGCACTCTCAATTATTCATACGGGGATGTATTTTGAAAACTCGAACTGGCCCAATCGGTGTCAAATTCAAAATTTGTTCCTCTTGCATAATTGATGACCCAGAGCGGCTGGGGTAGTGAGAGGAAAAGAGCAGGGTAAAGCACCTTAGAGTCATAGGTACTGCAAAAACAAAACTATAATGGCAATTAGGCAACATGAACAAAAAACATACACTAAATAAAACAATTATTGGAATGTGAAAATACAATGTCAGTCTTTCTACTTCAAAATGTCATGTTTAATTCAGTGATAATAGATGCTTTTTTTGTAATAATGCTTATAAACCTTTAAAGACAGCCCTACTTTGAGCTACAAGGTTGTTAACCAATGGTATTTCTTTCCACTGAAACCATCAGACTGAATTATTTCAGCTTATTTTTTTTTAGAATAATCATGTTTACTGTCGGAATTAGTGGTGAGAAACTACATTACCCATGATGCTGTACTGAAAATTCCACCAATCAGAGAGTCACAACGAGCACCGAAATGCACTTTATTGCCAAAAGACACCCCTCCAAATAATTTAATTAATGTATTCCGCAGATGTGGCCACAGATGTATAAAATCAAGCACCTAGGCATGCAGACGCTTCTACGAACATTTGAGAAAGAATGGGTCACTCTCAGGAGCTCAGTGAATTCAAGCGTGGTATCGTGATAGGTTGCCACCTGTGCAATAAGTCCATTTGTTCAATTTCCTCATTACTAAATATTCTACAGTCATCTGTTAGTGGTATTATAACAAAGTGGAAGCAATTGGGAACAACAACAACTCAGCCACGAAGTTGTAGGCCACGTAAAATCACAGTGTGGGGTCAGCGCATGCTGAGGCGCACAGTGCACAGAAGTTTCCAACTTTCTGCAGAGTCAATAGCTACAGACATCCAAACTTCGTGTGGCCTTCATATTAGCTCAAGAACAGTGCATAGAGAGCTTCATTGAATGGGTTTCCATGGCCAAGCAGCTGCATCCAAGCCTTACATCACCAAGTGTAATGCAAAGCTTCGGATGCAGTGGTGTAAAGCACGCCACCACTGGACTCTAGAGACGTCTTCTCTGGAGTGACCAATCAGGCTGCTCTGTCTGGCAATCCGATGGACGAGTCTGGGTTTGGCAGTTGCCAGGAGAATGGTACTTGCCTGACTGCATTGTGCCAAGTGTAAAGTTTGGTGGAGGGGGATTTTGATGTGTGGTTGTGTTTCAAGGGTTGGGCTTGACCCCCTTAGTTCCATTGAAAGGAACTCTTCAGCTTACCAAGACATTTTGGACAATTTCATGCTCCCAACTGTGTGGGAGCAGTTTGGGGATGGCCTCTTCCTGTTCCAACATGTCCGCGCCAGTGCACAAAGCAAGGTCCATAAAGATATGGATGAGCGAGTTTGGTGTGGATGAACTTGACTGGCCTGCATAAAGTACTGACCTCAACCCGATAGAACACCTTTGGGATGAATTAGAGCGGAGACTGCGAGTCAGGCCTTCTCATCCAACATCAGTGCCTGACCTCACAAATGCGCTTCTAGAAGAATGGTCAAAAATTCCCATAAACACACTCCTAAACCTTGTGGAAAGCCTTCCCAGAAGAATTGAAGCTGTTATAGCTGCAAAGGGTGGGCCAACTCCATATTAAACCCTACGGATTAAGAATGAGATGTCATTAAAGTTCATGTGCATGTAAAGGCAGGCATCCCAAAACTTTTGGCAATATAGTAGCAACTTAGCTACGTTCACTCCCATGAAGAATTGCGAATTATGGCATCAAGACGGTCTCCCAAAGCTGTCAAAATACTTAAATATTTTAATATATATGCATTTTTTGAGGTTAAACTGCTGAGGTCACATGATTACTTTAATGATATCTTTACTAGCTTTCTGGGGCTTGAAAGTGGTAGTTGCGTAACTGTCAAAGGAGGGACAAAAAAAGCACTCAGATTTTGTTAAAATATTGTCATTTGTGTTCCTAAGATGAAAGGTCTTTTGGGTTTGGAATGACATGAGGGAGAGTAATTAATGGCAGAATTTTCATTTTTGGGGGAACTATCCCTTTAAGAATATTACTAGCAATTTCTGAGTGAAAATTGTTTCTGCACTATTTCTTTTCAGTGTACATGATTTTAAAGTCAATAATTTTATCCCTTACCTTGCTTCATTTAGTATACGCGGGTCTATGAATATGCAAATTATCCCCGTCTCCACTCCCTCATACAGGCTCATTTACAAGTTGATGTATTAGAATGGTAATGCCTTTTATGTATCGCTCTCTACAACATCGGACACATAACGGTAATTAATGTGATTAGCCTTTTGCTTGATTACGTTATTAAACAGTTAATAATGTGTTGCTAATGTTACACAAACCATGTTCCCGTTCGCCATCTCAGTCTGTTTTCTAACAATAAGCATCCTTAGAAACACTTTGAACATCAGATTGTCAGTGGACAAAGGCATATAGTTCATCATGACTTCATAATATACATCATATACATAATTAATCCGCTATATTGATAAATGTACCTGATGTTTCATTTCAACAGAAAAATATAGCAGGATAACCTGCTTCTCTTGAGACTCTGTCATAGTTAAAGAAATGATAAAGCCCCACCCATATCAGTCATAGTTAATGATATGCTAAGGCTGAACATCAAGAAACATCAACATTTTCAAACCATGTTTTTGTCTTTGTTTCACTGCAGATTTAAAGAGAAAATACTCAGCAATTTGCACATAATTTGTCTTAAATCATATTAAAAACACCACATAGACATGTAAACAACATTCAAAACTTGATCTTTACCAAGATCAGTAAGCATACAGTTCTCAAAAGAAAGTATCATAACATAGTTAATAAAATCATTTTTTGGTCAAATATGTCAAGTATGCCGACATTCAAATTTCAGTTCCTTATTAAAAGCTAAAATTACATATTTGAATACAATGTGAAGCAACATGCTATTGATTTTTCTATGTCAAGGTATAGTGGCATCCAAGTCTGAGGCCACGCTGAAAATTATAGATTTAATTTTTACCTGGAATAAGGAGTGTGACAAATGGAAAACGAAGATGAGCAGAGATATCTGAGATTCTGCACAATTTCTAGGTCACTAATGAAGAAATGTGTGAATCTGAGGAAAAGGTCAAAAGCCCCTGCTTTATTGAAGCACAAGATGACATCATGCATGGATCATCAGGCGTTGCTCATGTCATCTGGAGTGCTGGCATTCTAAAAAAAAAATAGCATTTTTCAATTAAACTTTTCACTCAAATGTAAGCATTTTCACTAGTTCTCAGACTTTTGTTCCCCACTGCTGCTCCATCCCTTATTATCTGCAAATTAATCAATTTTAATCTATGCTTACTTTTGTTTCATTACATCACAACACTTATTTTGACCTATATATAAATGTAAAGTGTTATAAAGGCATTATTAATGTGTTATTATATTTATAATTTAGTGTGTGTATATATATATATATATATATATATATATATATATATATATATATATATATATATATATATATATATATATATATATATACACACACACACACACACACACACTGATCGGGCATAACATTATGACCACTGACAGGTGAAGTGAATAACACTGATTATCTCTTCATCACGGCACTTGTTATTGGGTGAGATATATTAGGCAGCAAGTGAACATTTTGTCCTCAAAGTTTATGTGTTAGAAGCAGGAAAAAATGGGCAAGTGTAAGGATTTGAGCGAGTTTGACAAGGGCCAAATTGTGATGGCTAGACGTCCCGGTCTGCAGTTGTCAGTATCTATTAAAAGTGGTCCAAGGAAGGAACAGTGGTGAACCGGCGACAGGGTCATGGGTGACCAAGGCTCATTGATGCACATGGGGAGCGAAGGCTGTGTGGTCTGATCAAACAGAAGAGCTACTGTAGAACAAATTGCTCAAGAAGTTAATGCTGGTTCTGATAGAAAGGTGTCAGAATACACAGTGCATCGCAGTTTGTTGTATATGGGACTGCACAGCCGCAGACCAGTCAGGGTGCCAATGCTGACCCCTTTTCACCGGCGAAAGTGCCAACAATGGGCACGTGAGCATCAGAACTGGACCACGGAGCAATGGAAGAAGGTGGCCTGGTCTGATGAATCATGTTTTCTTTTACATCACATAGATGGCTGTGTGCATGTGTGTGGCTTAACTGGGGAACACATGGCACCAGGATGCACTATGGGAAGAAGGTAAGCCGACGGAGGCAGTGTGATGCTTTTCGCAATGTTCTGCTGGGAAACCTTGGGTCCTGCCATCCATGTGGATGTTACTTTGACACGTACCACCTACCTAAGCATTGTTGCAGACACCCTTTCATGGAAATGGTATTTCCTGGTGGCTGTGGTCTCTTTCAGCAGGATAATGCAACCTGCTACAAAACAAATATGGTTCAGGAATGGTTTGAGGAGCACAACAATGAGTTTGAGGTGTTGATTGGCCTCCAGATCTAAATCCAATCGAGCATCTGTGGGATGTGCTGAACAAACAAGTCCGATTCATGGAGGCCCCACCTCGCAACTTACAGGACTTAAAGGATCTGCTGAAAACATCTTGGTGCCAGATACCACAGTACACGTCTAGTGGAGTCTGTGCCTCGACAGGTCAGGGCTGTTTTGGTAGCAAAAGGGGGACCAACAAAATAATGTTATGTTAATAGGTGTATGATGCACTATAAAACATTTTGTGATATATAATAAACTTAATTATAAAACATAAATAATATGCATTAAATAATACAGTAAATTATTACCATATATTTCTAAGAGTATATAAAAAAAAGTATGTGATGGATAATTACAAATTTCTTTACTGTATAAAAACCAAAGAAAACGCATAATTTTTTGCATTTCACTCAATGCAAAAGTCTGGACCAGACACTGAACTACAGATGAACGAATCAGTCACTCACAGTTCATGAGACAATTGAGATAGACAGATATTTTCATTTTGAAGGTTTGCTGCATTGATTTGGAAATTGCTGTGAAAACGATCTGACCAAAGTCTCCAAATTGAGAGAAGTTGTTTACATGAATAAAGAGATGAATGATTGTGTATTTTAATCAGAGGCCTAAGCAGAAACCATTCAGCCTTTTTCAAGGCATGACCGGGAACAATAGGCACTATTTTCTGTGCAACTAAAGGTAAAATCAAAACGCTTTATGCAATGCCTTTTACGTTCACAAAGAGATTGAGACGGCTCAAAATAATCAAGATCATTTCAACAATCAATGAAACCAATGAAAATGTCTCATTTTTACATCAGTGGCTAATTCTCAAGGTTGGTTTATTTTTTAAAGTCAGTTTCTGACTATATTTTTCAGGTATACAGTATACAAGAAGGGCGGCAAGGTTCCTTAGTCAAAAATGTTCATTTAAAAATTACCCATGAGGAACCGGTACAGTAGCCACAGCTTTCTTCCCATAGTCATTAAACAGGGGAGACAGCTTCAGTCTTAGTAAACGGGTCTATTGTGTGTCCCGGCAAGCGATGGCTGTGATAGGCTGGATCGTGCTGACGGGCTCCTGCAGGCCACGGGGAACAGCTGGCAGGTGGAGTGTTGTGGGGCCGCGGCCCCGGGTCCCTCTCTCTCCCCGCACAAAGACTCCACGTCTCTGTTCCTGAAGCAGACTCGGTTGCACTGAGACAAAGACTGACAAAAGATAAGTGTAATTACCTCTTCAGCCAAGTGCTCACAAACTATCTCTCTCCTGACAGACGCTGAAGATGAGTTTGAATGAGTGTGTGTGTGTGTGAGTGAGGGAAGTCTCTGTCCCACCCGACATGTTTGTGTTCTGGGAGACACGGCAATTGGTCGCTGGATAGTTTCTTCAAAGAAGGTCAACATTAAAATCTTGGATTCCAACTTCTCAGACTGGATCAAATGATGCCATGTAACATTCAGAAATGAATCATTCACAAGTATTTTATAAGACTTGACAGTTCATAAGCACTCGAATATAATTACGTTACAATTCAAAGCTTTGGACACACTTGACTGATTTTAAATGTACCTTTTGATTTAATGCCTTACTTAAATATTTCAAAATAGTTTTAGAGACAAATTGTTTCCTGACAAAACTAAATATTTTATAAAATTAAATAAAGTGATAAATGGATGAATGGATGAATTAAAAAATCATCCCATTATGCACCTGAATGCCCACAGACAAAGGGTATCTACTATGAAGGTAGAATATATAAGATCTCTTTCAAGAAAACACTTTTACTTCATTGTAATTCTAACGTTATAGTAATAATAAAATTGATAAAGTGTGTCCTATGGAAGTTGGTTTCTGCCACGTAATTATAATAATTTAAAAGATACTTGCTACTTTTTAATCACACAATTCTGACTTTTTTTAATCGCATTTCTGACTTTTTTCATGCAATTCTGGCAGTTTTTCCTCACAATTGTGAGCTTATATCTTGCATGTCTGACTTTTTTCTCACAAAAGTGACTTTTTTTCTCGGAATTCTGACGTTTTTATATTGCAAACTATTTGATTAATTAATTAAGTGTTAAGGTCATGTATTGTTACACATTGTTACCATTTTTAATGTTGTTTTGTTGTTGTTTTTTTTATCTCATTTAATGTTGCCTTAAAATTAAGTAAATAAACTTCATGCGTAATTGAAAAAGTAAGTTATGTGGAATTGTCAAGTTCACATAACTTATTTTTTTTCAATTACGCATGAAGTGTATTACTTAATAACTTAATAACACTTAATAACATGGGGACTCGTGTAACCGTTGGGACCTAAATTGAGGTCCCCATGAGAAAATGTATAAATCATACAGAATGATGCATACAGAAAGTTTTTTTTTTTAAATGTAAAAATGCCTGTAGTTTTGTGTGATGGGTAGGTTTAGGGGTAGGGTTAGTGTAAGGGGAGAGAATATACAGTTTGTACAGTATAAAAACCTATAAAAGTATAAAAAAGTCTATGGAGAGTCCCCACAAAGATAGCGAACCAGACACCAGTGTACAGTATATATCTGTTACAGGGAGACGTCCAGGTAATTGACAATGCATTACAGTTTTAACATCAAGTCAATTATGTAGTTGGGCCACACACATTTCGTTCATAACTGACTGGGAAACACAAAATACGTTAAAAAGATATTTTCGTTCATCTGTAGTTCAGTGTATGTGACTTCATATCTTTTGAGTTAGGTCCTGACAGTGAGTTAACAGTGATATCAGACACACACAAAAAAAAAAATTATCTCGCAATTCTGACTTTTGGTAACAAACATTTGGTAATAATTCCCTGTATATATGTAATGCTTTATAATGTGCTTTATAATCAAGTGCATGTTCTTATCATTTATTTCAAGTTCCTTTATTATATATTATAAAATGTTTTAGTGCATCATAGTGTGGTTGTGTTGTAATTGTCAAAGATGTAATGGATTGTAATTATAATAACACAATAATAACACCACCTTTATAAAACTTTTCACATATATATATATATATATATATATATATATATATGGTTTAAAACAAATGTGACAAAATCAGACAAATCAGAAAAAACAAAACATGTCTATTATTTAAGAGTAGCTCATATGTGAGAGTTTTCGTTTTCTAGGGTCTGCTATAGACGAGGAATCCAAAATAACATATGGCCCCCTGGAAACGTCACAAATGTCCTGCCTTCTGGAGGGCAACAATATCTTCATCACTTAAAAAACAAATTGTATTGAGCGATTCTCGGCTTAGTGGGCACTTGGCCTCTAGAAACAAAAGCCATTTTGGAGGCTTTGACTCCTTCTAAAGAATATTTATTTACAGACTCCCTTTTGTTGGGCCTCCCACAAACACCTCCTCAGTGGGCGAAAGTTGGCTCGATTGGTGGGACTATCGTGAAACTTTCCAAACAGGTCAAGTAGACACTAATGCCATGTGCATACAGCTAACTCATTTACTATTCCGGTTATTGGTGTGAGGCTGGCTCGCTCTTCTGGCATAGCGGGCCGTGCCATCTGCCTGGCCGGGGGTAAGTGGGTGAGATAAACTGTTGATTGAGTGCGGGGCCTGTGTGGCGTAAATGGCCGACTGGCACAGGACAGCGGGCACACGGGTCACATCGACAGATTGGACAGGGCCCGGGCCTGTTCTTCACTTAATCCACGACACCGTCCACACCGTTTGGGGCCATAAATTCTGGTTTATCATTGAGAGGGCAGAGTGAGTTGTTGTTACATGATTTCCCATTACCTTCATGTAAAAATATCTGGATTATTTTACACAGTTGATGTACAAAACCTCTTTTGGGATAGCTTGTCAGCGTTCAGAGCATCCATTGAAGGTTGTGTTGACATGAAGGCCGTGGCAAGTCTTGCAGCTGTCACTTTGTTCTTGAGGGGGCCGAGTAAAAGGAGCAGCAGGCCTTGTCTCAAGAACATTAGCCCAAAGGGAATAAATCAAGCAAGCCAAACAATACTACTGCCCATTAATGTCACCAACGGCCAGTCATAAACCCTATGGCAGTCCACATTGGGGGGACCAAGCGGACAAAACATATGTTTGTGGAGATGCAGTGGCAACAATCAGCTGTATTAACGTATACCCAACTTTAAAATCCATTTTACCTGTCTGATAAGTCATCATCCGATATACAGACGAAAGGCAAGTTTTGCAAAAAAACAGCTTATAAATGTTGGATGATTTGTGTGTGTAAATACCCAAATAAGTTGGGTTTACGTGTTGAAGGTGCTGCTGATAAGGGCGAGAGGGATTTCTGCAATCTCTGGATTAGATCCTGCATGAGCTTTTGCTCTTTGATGTGGGACGTCTGACTCAAGTGTAGGTTTCTAATGAGACAAGGCACGAGGCCAAGAGTAGGCTCTAATCTTACACATTCCTCTAAAAATGAGTGTGTGTTTGTGTGTGTGTGTTTGTGAGAGAAAAACATACTGCTGCTAAGTGATATCTATATCAGGGTTGTTATTATCAGGGCTGGGGATGATGGTCACTAAGCTAGTAAACAAAGGGGAGGGTTGGTGTGGTCTGGTGTGCACTTCCAGGTGGGCAAAACTAATGCCGCAAGATTCCTCAGCATCTGCACCAGAGAAATCCTCTTTGCTCTTAGTCCTAAAGCACCTTGCAAAGTCGAGGTGGCTTGCAACGGATTGTCTTAATCTGTCCTTTTTGTAAAGAAAAGGGTAAGCCAGGCAGAATGTCAGTCTATATCAGTCAAAAACCAATTGGTTACAAGGATTTTTTTTAAGGAAGTAGTTGCAACGAACTTTTTTGAAAACCCTTAACATGCTGACACCAAAGCACAGCACAAACGCACACAGCCCAGGTAATTTAATGTGTAATCATATGTGTGATTAATCCCCATGTTATGAGGAGGCCAATGCAATTTTTTGTGGCCCATCCAGAGGTCAGATATCTTTTCTGCTGCACTCAGGGCTTTCAAAGAGGCTTAGCGGTATGTAAATGAGAATGCTGTGGCTCTAAAGCGCAGCCAGTTGCATTAGATTAGACGTTAAAAATTGTCCCCCTATCTGAGTGGCTTAGGCTGGTGGTCGAAAACTCATTACGCCGATCAAATCCAAGACAAGGAACGAGTCATTTCTCAGCAATGCTCAGGTGCTTAAAAATCCCACTACGTACAATTTCATCCCACCGTTCCCCTGCTTATCAGGCAAGTGTGAGCTGCTCACCAGGTGGACTTGTCTTGCTAACATTTGCTCTTGTGTTTGAGTTGTCTAAGAAGCCAGTACTCCTGCCATGACGAAATAAGGCTGCTTATGTAGAAAGACATTTAAAAAAAGAATATGGTTTGAATGTTGGTAATACGTTTTCAGCATGCAATTACAGTTAGCAGTAGTTGTTTCTGAAATCTAAAGTTTAAGTTTAGTTTCTCTTATCCTGTTCAGAGACACTTAGGTCCGAATCCACTTTTGCTAGTTTAAAAAAAAAAAAAAAAAAGGTCTGCGTGGTCCAGCAGTGTTCTACCTAGTGTCTGCATGAGTCATGGGTGTGTTTTGGGCGTAACATGCAATAAACCAATCAGAGTCTCATCTCCCATTCCCTTTAAAAGCCAGTTGCGCTCGCGAGCAGAAAGACTGAACGCTTCTCCAGAGAGGAATCCTTTTATTTTTAATATTTAAACCTGTGTGTGTTATAAGCAGGGTGTACGCGCGTTGTGCACTGCTTATAGGCGCATATTACTAACATGCCGCTTAAATAACACAAAAAATACTGCGCTATTGACTTTAGACCAGGTTTGTGTTGGTCAATGGCGCAGTCGTTTTCATTTCCTCCAAATAGCAACGCGCCAACAATGCGCCTGAACACACCTGGTTTTCAGACCAGCACGCCCCATAGGCGAACAGATGGGCGTGAGTGCATTTGCTTTTTAAACAACATGGCGCAGGACGTGGAAATGATAACTGCTCCTGAAACTAGCTAAAAAACACTTGCGTTGTGCCATTGCGCTCAAAGTCTCAAGTCATAGGTCCCCTCCTAAAAGTGTAAACACTGTGGCTCTGTAATATATATGAAAACCATGCACACCTGTACATTGTGCAACTGATAGCATGAATCTGTTAGTGTCTTCCGGCCAACATGTCTTTGCCAGCCCCTATCAGTAAAGCCCAAGTACCCCTTCATTGACACCTCAACTGGATTTGTCTTTAAAAAAAAGGATGTGTAAGGTACAATTACAAATAACTTACATACTGTAAACCCAGATAAGTTGGCAAAAAAAAAAAATTGTAATCAGCTACATCAACATTTTTAAGTTTAAGAAATTAAAAGTTTAAGCAGAACTGACATATTTTTATTTTGTACTCATACATTTTATTTTCTCCTAACTTAAAATATTTGATTAAGCTGATTCATTCATTAACTTAAAATTATCATGTAATTGCAACTTAAATATTTTAGTAGTGGATACTTGGCTAGCTAATTCAGTAAATGCTAACTTTCAAATTGGTAACACAATGCTGTGAATAAGATATTTTACATAGAAGATGTTTACATATAGTCCACAAGACAAAGAAATAGCTGGGGTTATAAAAATGACCCTGTTTAAACATTTATGAACCCTTGATTCTTAAGGGGGGATTCAAAAAGATTCTTCAAATTCAAAAAGATCAAGATAAATTGTACTTAATTTGTCTTCCAGGAAGCACAAGTATCTTCTGTTGCTTCCGAACTAAATGAAAGAGAAAAAAAAATACATTTAAACAAAATAAGCACAATTTATTTTTCGTCTGGGAAAAATCTTCATTCTGTTCAAAAGTTTTCAGTACTAAATAAACAATAATATGCATTTTGTATGATCCCTCTTATTTGGATAAAATGATTCACATTTGCACAGATTCTGCAAGAGGTATGTAAACTTTTGAGCACAACTGTATACTGTATTTGTTCTCAAACCAAGCTCATGCTCCGCTTGCCATGATTGCCATGATGGTAACCCCCCCCCAAGCCCCCCCCCCCCCCCCCCCCCCCCACACACACACACACACACACACACATAACAGAAACTATTATTATATAATTCTAAATTAGCATATCAAAATGTTAAACACTAAATATTAATCAATTAATTATTTATCACATTAATCTTGCTCTTAACATTTACTCTTCCTTTCGAGTGCCATGGCAAAGCATGCTTGGAAATAGAAATCCCAGCCCTGTTTCTGTCTAAATTAAAAGAAACAAGTTCATAAAACTCCAAACATTGAAAGAATTCAGATTACTTAAAATGTGTCTGTTTTGTGAACTCAAAAGCAAAAGAATGCTCTAAATACTCATAAAAGTTCATTTGATAGAACTCATTTGTTTAATTTGAGTTTACCCTACTCAAACCAATTAATTATTTTGAGTGTTAGGGTTTACAGTGCAATGCCAAATCAGAATGATTCCAAGTAACCCATGCAAGCGACTTACCCCAGGCTGGGAAACGATTATAGCTTAATTATATCTGTACATGTCAATGTAACAGTGTGTAAACACATAAAACTGGTTTCTTGAGTTCCTACCTGTAAAATAAATGACTAATATCACCCTTTCGTATTGCAGAATCATTTAGGAGAGAACTGCAAAAACTTGTCTAAAATCAGGAGCGAAGATTTTTTATCCTCAGAGGCTTAGGTGAGACTGGCTTCCTGTTGACGGGCTGGTTGAGGAGGCCGGAGGGGCTGAGCAGGAGGGGTGAAGGTAGTGAAGCGTGCAGAGGTGCAGTTCCCTCAGGCAGCTTCACAGAGACTCACTCCGGACCACACAGAGAGATGCCAATCTAGTTTCCCTTCCCAATCCCTCCACTGATCTAGGGTTAACTTGAAGATAAATGCACCTAGCGATAACGCACAAGGTTTACGCAGGGGAGGTAATGCTGTCATGTGTTACCCAACAGAGGCATGCTATTTTTGAAAAAAAAAAAAAAAATTCTCTCTCTCTCTCTCTCTCTCTCTCTCTCTCTCTCTCTCTCTCTCTCTCTCTCTCTCTATATATATATATATATATATATATATATATATATATATATATATATATATATATATATATATATATATACATAGGCGTCGGAACCATTGTATGTGGGTGGGACAAGACCCACCCACTTTTTACGATCAATGATATTGGACCCACTCACTTTTATCATCAGCACATCTGTTTACCTACCCCTAATCGATAAACACTTATTATTAAACACATGTTAGACGCTTTATTTCCACTTTTCTAATTTTTTCTTCATTTTTATTTAAAATAAATGCCTTTTTGATCTCATATGTGATGGGAAAATGGAGAAGATTGAGTTCGGCGAAAGACGGACTCGAACCGCGGGTCGATTTGTGTCAAAATGTTATGTCGTGCGTCTTACCCCTAAACTACTGACACTCTAAATGATATGGCGATTTCCGTAATTTTGTCTTTCCGAACTAGACGTTTAGCAAGTAAAGTGGTATATTTGTACTTAATGTAATTGGCATCTACTCCAGCAAAAGATTTCTGAGGACCCACCCACTTTTTTTTTGCTTCCGACGCCCATGTATATATATATAGATATATATATATATATCCCCTGGGAATGGTAGCTGCTGGATCAAAGGACACAATTTGACATACGGTCATCTACTCGAGTATGGACTGCTTTGGTAAGACGGTACCTTTGCAACCAGGTCTAAAAATACCACCGATCTTTTTGCAAGGGTTACACATGCTGTAGCAAAGCCACGAGTGGGCTGAAATTAATCTTTGTGGCCACAAAAAAAACGTTAGCCTTCGCAATTTAATGCTTGGAATTTGCAAGAGGTTTTATGCCTTTGAAGAGGCTCAAGATTTATTTAATTCCATTAGTGGATATAGTGTCCAGGCCTGTAAAAATGGTAGATGTAGAGCATGGGCTGACTAGGGTTTGACTGTTGGGGGGCAGGTTTGGGTAGGTCTGGATGGGGTATGGAATAGGGCAGTCGAGAGCTGCTTGCCTGTCAGAGCTGAAAGTTTTACACGGCTAAGTGCACCTAACAGAAGCGGGAGGTTAACCCTGTTGACAGGTGGGAGCAATCAGAGCATAGCAGCTCTAATCCAGCTAGACCTTCACCAACCCACACACGCAGAAACACTTATTGGGAACTCTTGTTCCACAAGAAAGGGTGCCAAATCTACAGCCAAACACCACAAACTAGGCAGTTATAGCTCTTTGAGTCATGTCGCAATGATCATAGTTTTTAGATGAGTTCACATGAACAAAACTACAATGTAATTACGTGTGGGGAAACTCAGCACTTTCTTTACAGAGTCCTGAAAATAATGGGGAAGCAAATTGTTATTGGTCATAATGAAGTTTTCATTGTGAATGTTGACTGTACATTTGGCCTTGTTTACACCTTGTATTAGGATGCGTTTTGGTTGATCAGATCACAAGTAGATGAGTAAGACACATTCCCGTTTTCACCTGGCGTCTCTTTTGTCCACTTTCGACCACTTCTGTCCTGATTTCTTCGAGGGGAGGGTCTGTATGGGTTTTTTCAGATCCTTCGATCAGAAGATGGACAAAATATGCTTGCACAATTTACATATAAACACATCCGGAGACGACAGAGAGCAGCAGCTTTCGTTTCTGTAAATTTGTGAGTGCGTGTTAGAAATCAGAAATGGCGAGAGAACATTTTTGTCTTCAAACCAAACTTGGGTCTCCAGCCGACAAAGTTTAAATCCTGTCTGGCTAGAGCTCTTTCCATAATGTTTGCTCATAGAGGCTGTTCCATAATGTTTGCTCTTTAGAGGCTGTTCCAGTGCATTTGACCATATGAGCATTTACACTATGAAAGCAATCCAGTCAAATACGTTTTCCACTACCTCTGGAAGTGGACAAGTTCAAAACGTTTTAGACCTTGTTTGTGTCGAGCATCATCTGATTGACCAAATTGCATCTTAATTGAGTGGTGCAGGTATGACATCACTTTGTAGGCCAAAATGCGGAAGCTAGTTAGCATTTTAGCACTTCCGGTTCCCTCGTGCCGAATGTTTTTTTTTTTAATGGGATTTTGTTTAAATGGCTGAAATAAGGTCTGTGGTGAACACAAGTTCAAGACACTGGCAAGACAAGTTTATTTTGAAGCTGTTATGTGTCTTGAAAAAGGCGGTTGCTAACAAGTGGCTAAATGAGAGTACAGAGGCTGTCGAGGAGATTAAACGTCAAATAAAATCAGTCCGCTTTTACAGCCTCATTATGCTCATAACTGTGGTCTTATAAACTAATCTGGGAAAATGTTTTGAGATAAAAACTGAAAAAGTTGAAGTCGAGTGACCGTGGTGTAGATCGTTTATAGCCTACCTTCAGCTTTTTACTTCTTGCGCCTTTAGGCTTCAAAATTCATAAAAGTTGTGTTCATCTGTGAAAATTATCTTGATGGACAAAACGTGCAAGTATCATAAACTTTTGTTGATCAAAGGGCTTGTTTTTAGTGATAATTGAAAAAAAAAGCCTATGGGAAAATCCTATTGGGTTTTTGTCGAGGGAACCAGTGCGATACTAACGACCGACTGGCCTACAAAGTGACGACATTCCTGCACCACTGTATACCAGGTGTAAACAGGGCCTTTGATTTACATTTTGTGGGAAACTACTTTTCCCATCACTTTCCATGGTATAGGTAGTCTTTTAAAAAGATTTTTCTGCATAAGTGAACCCAACTGATTGCAAATCCAATCATTATAACCTACACCCAATGATAGCCATCACAGGCTAAATTCTCTAATACACAGAGGGCAGTCTTCAGCTCCTTACCGCAAGGCTTTTATCACACAATCGGGTTGTTTCCTCAGGTGTTCTGTGCTGCTACTGCAGGTTGGCCCGTGCATGCCTGCAGCTCTATCGTCTTTAGACGTACCCTGCAAATGTGAGGTCTTTGATCTACCTACCTTTGAATTTGAGCTATGGTGGCTCTACCGTATCCTGGCTGCATGTTCCAAACAAAACCCCTCACCGCCCCCCTCCCTTCTTCAGAGTCACTGCAGCAAATGAACATAAACCGAGAAGATGTTTATCGGCCTCCCCCATGAAGACTGCCACTCAAATCAGGTGGCAATCAAGACAGAACTCCAGCAATCATCGACGAGAATGAAAGTCATTACAGAGTTTTGAGTGGAATGTAATATGTGATTATCAAATAGCTGCGATTTACAGTTATGTGAGAGATTCTGGGTTGGGTTGAAAAGGGAGTGTGTTGAATGGCCCCAATGGCTACTGGTGTGTGACTAAATGTTTTTTAGCTGTGTTAACAATCAATGGAAAACAAAGTAACAGCACTCGCTCTTGATGGCTTTTTTCAAATAAGTGGGTACTCACAGGTTGTGTCAAAAATAACCAATCTTTAGCGTTGCTACTGTTTTTATTACTATTGTTATTATTGTTATTATTATTGTTATTAGTATTGCAACTGTACTGTCAATTCAAAATATTATCATCACCATATTTAGTATTACTATTATTACTGTTGCTATTATTATTGATATAAATGTTATTATTATTGATTTAATTTTTTTCTGTCAACACATTATCTTTTTTATTTATTTATTTATTTTTATTATGTATTATATATATTATTATTGTTATGGTTTTTTTTGTATGAGTACTACTACTGTTGTTATTATCATTATTATCATTGTTTATCAATGTTATCTATTATTATTGATATTACTAGTTCCTTCAACACAACTTATCACCATCTTTAGTATCATTATTGTATTATTACTGTTATTATTATTACTGATATTACTGTTGCCGCCATCACAAAATAGTATCATTATTATTATACATGCTATTACTATTTAAATACTTCCACTATTACTATTATTATCTGTCATTTCTGCTTATTTTTCATTGCTGTTATTTCTACTGCAAAAAAAAAAAAAAATGACCGAAGGTTGTTTTTTTTTCAATGAAATGAATGTCCTATATTTTAGTTTGATAATGTTTTTTATGTAATATTTTGTATTTTTTAGGGGATTTACAGTACTGTACTAGTAAACAGTGCTAGTGAACTGTATTACAGTTTCAGTGACAGTACTAATAGTTATATTTTCAGTCAGAGAAACCGAAGAAGCTCCCGAAAAAAAGTTGCTTATATATAAATATGAAGATCAGACAGTTCGGTATGAAGAGATGAGACCTACTGACGGATAAAATAAATACATGATTGTGATAGCAGATGATATGTCTGATCTCTTTAAGCAGTCGTATTTACCATGTTTACTTTGGTAATGTTTAGCACAAATAGTCTGCGTTTCCTTCGGGAGCATCAGTGGATGTTTGAACCTTTTTTAATACGTGTGTTTGAATCCCTCAATCAGATCTCAAAATCTCAAATATGCAAAAGATGCTGGAAAACTGAGTTTTTGGACCTGGAGGATTTTCCTGAAGAACGTTGGTCAGTTTAACTGCTCAGGACAAACAAGACACTCAAGAACAACCATCACAAAACACGCACACACAGCCGTGGACCCTCAAGGAACGACACAGTATTAAGAATCAATGGTTCATAAACTTTTGAACAGGGTAATTGTAATAAATTTAGCTATTTCTTTGTCTTGTGGACTATAGGTAAACATATTTTATGTAAAACATCTTATTCAGGACAGTCCTAAATAAAAAATAACATGCATTTTGTATTATCCCTCTTATTTTGTTAAAATTATTCACATTTTGACTGATTCTGCGAGGACGGGGTGTGTACACTTTTGAGCAATAGCCCTGCTGTTTCCCTTGCAGACCCCCGATTGAAAATCTTGGATCTAGCCCAACACGAGCGGCATGTAAGCCGAAAGGAAGCAAGACATCAAAAAGCACAGAAGATAATAGCGAGAACTCGCTCACGGTCTCCACCCCTGTGTGTCAATGTCCCTCACTCACGCACAATCGCAAACAACCAAACTATTTGTCAAAGCAGCCCAGGGCTTTGAGCTGCAAGGATTCCCATAGTAAAAGTGTACACATACGCCTATTGTGTTATCTTTGTCATTTCTAGAAGCAGGCAGCTGCATCTATTTCCTTTATAACTTTCGGCCTTCTCACCTGGGTGGGCCCTGTCTGGATCCTCTGTTTGGATTAGGGCGACGATTATCGAAACAAAAACACATTAAACCAGAATCGAGTGGCAATTGTTCACCCGGGTCGATTCACAGAGCGCACTTCCTTTTCATGTTCTTTTGGTGAACCCGCCAAACAAACAGGTAGTCTGCATAGAGGTAAGGTAACGCCAGGATTTAAGCTGCGTCTCTCACTACGAGTATTGTGTGTTTACTGCAGTTGATTGTGGGCTTTCCTGTCTGGCTATGCTGTATTGCGCTGCAAGCTAGGGGAGTGCCAACTTCTGCCCTTGGACAAATCACATTTCATCACTTATTTCCAATTATTGTTGGGTATTGTTTGGTTTCATGACAGAACTGTTTTTTTGAGAATGGAGAGCATTCATAGGAGAGGATGTGGAATATCCCTCAATAAACAAGAGTCTCCTCCCTTCCAGGACAAAATTGGTTTGAAGGAAATGTGTACGTACTGTACACAGTGTTGGCATTTGATAAATAATCTCTAAATATTATCCTAATCTCGTTTGAATCGGGGCAGTTGCTGGCAGGACATCATTGTCCCAGCTGCTGTTATGCTGGGTGGAGTGCTCTAAGGTCTTCCATTGGTGACTGTTTAATATTTTAGTCACATGACTGCTTTGAAATGCTATTCTTGACCTAAATGTCCGTTAAAAAGTGCACTAAAGTTGGAAACATCCAACTATTTTACATTTTGGCGACTTGTTGACTAAATCATATGAATTTGTATATTTTTATACAATCTGCTTTCGGCCAACTGATAGTTAGGTTTAAGGATGAAATGTAGTATATATTTTACACAAAGCTATCATATGATTTTAGTAGACCAGTGTTATAATCGTTAACAGAATTTTTTTTAAACATTATTAACAGAAATAAAAAAGAACTAAAATAGTTGGCTACTAGAGTACATTTAAAAAAAAGGACATAAAGTCTTACTACTTCAAAATGTCATGTTTAATTCAGTGTGTTACTTGCCATTTCTTTGTAATTATTTGTGAAATTTACTAGCAATTTGAAAATTGTTTCAAAATTAATTCTACACCAAATTATTTTCCAATTTGGGTTGTTTTTAACCCAATGGCTGGGCAAATATAGGACAAAAACATGTTGGGTTAATCTTACCCAGAATTTTTTTTTTTTCAACCCAGCATAGTTGATTCATTTATAATACTAATACTAGCTTCTTCTTTTTTATTTGCTTCATACATTAATTAATGTCTACGGATTAACTTAAATCCTCTACACTTCTTTTAAAATACTCAACACAACCACTGGTTTGCATAATAATTCATTTATTTTAGTTTTTTTTTTCATTTATCATATTTTACAGTATAGCATAGTCATGTTCAGTGGGGGAACTTCTAATTTCAGACCGCCGCTCTACGTTTCACTCATAGTCAAAATATGCGGTGACTGACTCCATAAACAATCAGTCTCTTGTAAATTACGTTTGCAGGAGTGCGAGCATGAGCGATAAATTGCTGGCTGCAGTTCACTTAAAGGGTAACTTCAGTGATTTAGCATAAGCTTTGTATCAGTAGAAACCTGGTAGTATATTGAAATTATGGTACTTTCCCCCCTCATATCCCCCTGAGACGAGAGAATTATACATTTTATTTCTGGAAAAAATCCTCTGATGACGCAATATCCTCATTTTGCGTCATCTGAGGGTTTTTTGTAGCCTGGTCTTACCAGACTCTCGTACATTTCATTTGGACATAGAGTCTGGCCACTCTCCATTGACAAGCGTTTACTTCCTAGAAGGCGGGAACTCTGGATCTGCCAAGAGTCACTCTGGATCTGCATAACCAATCGCTAACGTTTGGTCGTGACGTATGTCACGCGCCGTTCGCCTTTGATTCTCACGTTTACTGTGCAAACCACCTCAGTGTCAGTGATAAAACCTCGTGCATTCGGATTGTGATTTATTCACGGTGGAGAGGATAGTTTTGTGATCGGAACGCACTGCTCTCGTGGTGCATATCTCGTGCAATCATAACATGATTGTATATACTGTAAATAAAATGTCATATGCTTGGTATGATAAGAATAAATGCTGCCGTAAATAACAGCCCAATTCAAATGTTTACGTGCTTTTCTTCTTTTATTTTTTGAGCGGTGATGAAATATTTTGCTTTTGTAAACACTTGCCAGCATTTAAAGAAATACAAGTCTAGAAATGCAAATTACAGCTCACGCAACCGCACGGTGCTCTGCAGGGGTCTAAAAAGGATATAAACAGTGAATTTTGAAGTGATATATTCTTGAAAACTCAGAGATGTGGATTCGGAGAGCAATTACATTACCACACGACCTTGGTGTTTGTCAAAAGCAGTCGGTAATTCAGCCTGGTTTTTTTTCGCGGGTGGCGGGAGACGGACTCCAACTCCTTCACCACTAACGCAGCGAGCTGAAAAAGACTTTTCCCGGACCACAACATCATGGCCACCAAAAAAACTCAGCAGTGATTGTTCTTGCTCCATGTAACGGAGTTCGTTTGTTCAGGGAAGAAGGAGGTGGGAACCGGCGAACGTTTAACAACTTTTAATCAAATAATAAACACAAAATGAAAGTAAAAGCGGCAGCCCCTCACGGACTACTGCCGCGCACATACTCATGAGAGGACTCGAGACCGGTGCATCTCATTCTCAATCACGCACACCGATCTCTCTCGCTCGCTCGTCCACCTCGCCACACTCTGGCTTTTACTTCTGGACACTTGTCAGCGATGCCACACACTCGCATCTTTCACCGCCGCCATTACTGAACTACAGCTCAAACTAGCTCACAACATCAACGTCATCGCTCTCAGCCACTCCCTCTGTTCGCTGATTGGACCGGTAAAAAATTGTTCGGGTGAAAACCTAAGCATATACAGCAGTACTAGACGTAGGACTGAAGGTAAATGAAAATTGAGCGGAAGTACGTTGGAGGGCGGAGCCAGGCTAGGTTTTTTGGCCAGAGGCTAAAAACTACAGTCAGTAGTAGGAGGTAGTTCCGCATGTTTTCAACCCGCCCATAGGGGAAAGATCTCACTAACAGAATGTAAATGCATACGGCCGCTCGGATCGGGCATTAATAATGGAGCGGTGCGGAGCAAAGTGAGTGTTTCAACTTTTCAATGAATTCCTATGAAAGTTTAGCTTCCATATGCGATCTGAAAACGCGCCAGACTGGACACGCACCGTGAATGACAGCCGCGCTTACCTCAGCTCTGCTCAGCTCTTACTTCGCTCACGTGATGAATGAAATCTGACTCCTGCTGCATTTGTGTCGTGACTTTCGTTCGGCTCACTCACACTTTATTGAAAAGACACGCTCAGTTTTTAATTGTAGTGTTTATTCTCTAACTGAACAAAATGATTGTATTATTACGAAGATCAAAACGACGGTGTAGGGAGTGGCCTCGTAGGGCAGCGAAGCAAGTGCATTCTGGGAGTTGTTGTCTTTCATCCACATGAGACAAAAATACATTTTCTGTCTTTTCTCAGTCTAGAAGGCACCAAATTCAAAAATAATTTCACATTTCTACTACATACATGACCCAGTTTAAATACACATTCATCTTCCCAGCACTGAAGTACCCCTTTAACGGCCACCGTTGTTGCTGCTAACAAGGGTTTCTGAATCCCAAAGAAGGCACAATATGTAAGATTTTTGGATTAAAATATCTTATATATTTTGTTGACTAGTGTACGTACATTATCCCAAATGTTTCCAAGAATATTTAAATACAGAGAAATAAGCCATTTTAACTAGGACACGGACCATCGCCTATCAATGACATCATACCCACGTTACCTGCGTTTTCCGGTTTTATTTTGTAGAAACCATGGAAACACCAAAGACGCTTTAATATATGATGTGTTTTATTTGACAGGTGAGCAACTGTTTGGATTCATTCATCGACAGATAACTAATGATTGTTATACAGTTAGTCTTATTGTTTAAATCTGGTTCCTTTTCAGTCGTTCACGTTCGACATACGTTGGTTGTACCAATGAATTGGGATCACTTCAGAGAGCCCCTATCAGCTTCGAGATATAGAGAACGGGCCAATGGGCCATTGGATTTGCATCTCGCGCTCCGCCCCGCACCGCGGGTATAAACAGTTAGCGAGAGCAACGCACTGACGTCATTCACTTCGGAGCCGAACGGAGTTGATGAAGAACAGACTGCCTGCTTTCAACAAGAGAAAACAGAGATTTAGAGAGAAGAGGGTTGTGTTGGTGATTACGGCACAGAACAGCGTGACCACATGCTCACCACTGCACCAAACAAACTGCTGTTCTCACAATAAACCTGCAAGTTTTGACGGTTCGGTGAGGGCGTTTCCATTTGGTGAGAGCAGATAGAGGCTGCACTATCCCCTGTATTCTGCCGCGGTCTTCCCTGGGTGCTTCAGCACTTCTGAAAGAGCGTTTTCCTTACAAAAAGAGCAACACGGGTGTGACACTGGGTCTTTTTCATGATGTCATTCTACCCGTGTGTTTCTGGATGCGGTCATTCCCTCTCGCCCGCTGACGGTCACAATCATTGTCTCACGTGCCTGGGCATTCAGCACGTGAGGCAGTTTTTGTGGATAGTTCACATCTCGGCGCTTAGGTTGAGACTCGCCTACCTCCGGGAAGGTGGAGTCCCCCTCCCCATACCTCGATCTAGAGCTATCGCCCAAGATAGACCTACTTCGACGGATGGCCGGGGTGACCTGAGGATCACGTTCAGGGCAAACCCGCCGAGCGTACCTCCGCAGGCCCCTGAACCCTCACAAGCGCCACAGCTGGTGGTGCTTCTGGAAGAAACCACGTGCCCCTCCCATGGGCGGCCGGTGGTGACCTTCGGGGCGTCCACGGAGGAGCAGATATCGATCGCTGCATCGGAGGGGGAGATCCTGTCCTCAGAAGATGAAGACTCGGCTGTACTGCCTCCCTCTGGGAGAGTGGCATTGGTCGAGTCGGACCCTGAGTTGACGGCTATGCTTTCCCGGGCCGCCGAAAAGCTTGGGCTTGTGTGTAACCCTCCACCACGTCCCAAACCTTCTAGGTTGGATGATTGGTTTCTGGGGGGGGGGGGGGTGGGGGGTTCTCAGCGTCCTGCCCCAGTACCATTCTTCCCGGAGGTGCATGAGGAGCTTACCAGGTTGTGGACGACACCTTTCAGTGCCAGAAACAGACCTGGTGGCAGACCTCCCTCCTCATTACCCTTGACGGCAGGCAGGCCAAGGGTTACGAGAGAATCCCACCAGTTGAGCGGGCCGTTGCGATGCAACTGTGTCCGGCGACCGCCTCCAACTGGCGCGGTGACCCTCATCTCCCGTCCAAGGCCTGTAGGTTTTCTTCCAGTCTGACTGCGAAGGCCTACAGGTCCTGTGGACAGGCCGCGTCCGTCTTGCATGCCATGACGCTGCTTCAGGTGCACCAAGCCCAAGAACTAATGGATATGCACGAGGGTAGGCCTGACCGGACGGCGACGGACCTCGCCCTCCGGGCGACGAAAGTAACCGCCCATTCCATTGGTCAGGTGATGTCCACCTTAGTGGTCCAGGAACGGCATCTCTGGCTCAATGTGGCCGACATGAGGGAGACCGATAACACGGATGCCCTGGCACACAGCTGGCCCCGGGGCCTACGCAAATATGCGTTTCCCCCAGTGAGCCTTCTCGCACAGACACTGTGCAAGGTCAGGGAGGACGAGGAGCAGCTCCTCTTGGTCGCTCCGTATTGGCCCAACAGGACTTGGTTCCCGGACCTAGTGCTCCTCACGACAGCACCTCCTTGGCCCATTCCTCTGAGGAAGGACCTCCTGACTCAGAGACGGGGCACCCTGTGGCACCCACGTCCGGACCTCTGGAAACTCCATGTGTGGTCCCTGGACGGGACGCGGAGGTTCTATGTGACTTACCACAGGCTGTGGTAGACACCATCACTTCCGCCAGAGCCCCCTCTACGAGACGGCTGTATGCGCTGAAGTGGAACCTATTCGTCGATTGGTGCTCTTCTCACCGAGAAGACCCCCGAAAGTGTTCGGTCAGATCTGTGCTCTCTTTCCTTCAAGACGGGTGGAGCGAAGGCTGTCTCCTTCCACCCTCAAGGTGTACGTTGCCGCTATTGCCGCAAATCACGGTATGGTTAATGGTGAGTCCTTAGGCAATCACGATCTGATCGTCAGGTTCCTGAGGGGGGCGAGGAGACTAAATCCGCCTCGTCCTCCTTCTATACCCTCTTGGGACTTAACTCTGGTGCTGTCTGCACTGCAGAGGGCGCCCCTCGAGCCTTTGCAGTCAGCTGAGCTGAAAATCTTCTCTCTAAAGTCAATACTCCTGATTGCATTGGCCTCTGTTAAGAGGGTAGGGGACCTGCAGACATTTTCGGTCAACGATTCGTGCCTGGAATTTGGGCGAGGCGATTCTCAGGTAACCCTGAGACCCCGGCCCGGATATGTGCCCAAGGTTCCCACTACTCCCTTTCGGGACCTAGTGGTGAGCCTGCAAGCGCTGCCCTCGGAGGAGGCAGACCCAGCCCTGGCTTTTCTCAGTCCAGTTTGCACCCTGCGCATCTATGTTGACAGAACGCAAAGCTTTAGGACCTCAGAGCAGCTCTTCGTCTGTTACGGAGGCCAGCAGAAGGGAAAGGCTGTCTCCAAACAGAGGATGTCCCACTGGATAGTGGATGCCATCGTCTTGGCGCATGAATCCCAAGACGTGCCCTGCCCGCTCGGGGTTAGAGCCCACTCCACCAGGGGTGTAGCTTCTTCCTGGGTGCTGGCTCATGGCGCCTCGCTGACAGATATTTGTAGAGCTGTGGGCTGGGCGACACCGAACACGTTTGCTAGGTTTTATAGCCTACGTGTAGAACTGGTTGCTTCTCGTGTGCTCGCTTCCCATAGTCAGCAACACTGAAGTGCCCGTTCTAGTGTCAGCTTGCTGCGCCATTCCCTTCCCCATGGAACGGATACGTGCGCTTATTTTCTCCAGTCGAGTTCCCCAGGAAATGGCAAACCCTGTTGAGTCCTCCACAACCCGCGGCAGTCGGATGTGGCGGAGGGTCCGACACCAGGTCTGGCACTTGTTTGGTGGAACTTGTGTCAGGCTGGGTTCCGTATGTTGCGACCCCTACGGCAGTCCCATACGTGTATTATCCACGGTACAGCTCCCTACGGCAAGCTCGTGTCTTTCCCTCGGCAGAGTTCCTCTGTCATCTCAGTACGGTGTTGTTTCCCCGCCTGCAACAGGCCGTATGTTGGCTGTATGTCTTCCGTATGTTGTACTGCCCTATGCCAGTCCTTACATGTATTCTCCACATGGTAACTTCCTCCGGGCATGATGTGGCTTACGCAGCATCCCTCTGGGCAGGCTTTCCCAGCGTTATCCAATAGTCTGCTGAGTGGGTCTTGCGGAACAGCAGTGTGACTCTCCCTGCGTGAATTTCCCCGCCTTCAGAATGGGGTCTGATGGGCTCTCGCTGGGCACTGGAAGTGGTAGTAACTGTGGCGTTTTCCAAAGGGATCCCAATTCGTCGGTACAACCGACGTACGTTGAACGTGACCGACTGAAAGGGAACGTCTCGGTTACATATGGTAACGTCTCGGTTACGTATGTAACCCTAGTTCCCTGAAGGAGGGAACGGAGACGTACGTCGGAACTGACCGACGAATTGGGATCTATTTTCAGAGACCAATCTACTTCGAGTGTATAGAAACGAGCCAATAAACATTGGCATGCGGTTCACGCTCCGCCCCGCAGCGCGGGTATAAAACACGGAAGGGAACAACGCATACCGCTTTTACAACTGAGGAGCCGAGATGTGACTCGGGCCTGCAGCTGAAGCACAGCACCTGGCGACGGGACGTACGTCTCCGTTCCCTCCTTCAGGGAACGAGGGTTACATACGTAACCGAGAAGTTCCCTTTCAGTCGGTCACGTTCGACGTACGTCGAGATTTGGACAGACAGACGAATTGGGATCCCTACAAAAACACCAGGGTGCTGGCCCTTCCAGCGCCCTGCTTAAGCTAACTGGGTGCTCCCAGTTGGAGCAGCAGACAGGGCATAAGGCAGGAGGTCCGACACTGCTGTTTCTGCAAGACCCACTCAGCATGACTATTGGATAACACTGGGAAAGCGTGCCCGTCTCGGGAGATGGTACGCTGCGGAGCCATGTCCTCCGGAGGAGGCGAGGTGGAGAATACTCATACGGACTAACCTAACCTTTGTGTCCGGTCAACTAAAGCGCGAAGAGCGCGGACGGGACATAACAAAGCCAGGGCTGGGTCTGCCTCCTCCGGGGGCAGAGCTTGCAGGTTCACCACCTGGTTCAGAAAGGGAGTGGTAGGAACCTTGGGCACGTATCCGGGCCGGGGTCTCAGGATGACGTGAGAGTTATTGGGCCCAAATTCTAGGCACCGTTGACCAAAAATGCATGCAGGTCACCCACCCTCTTGATTGAGGCCAATGCAGTCAGGGGTACCATCTTCATAGACAGGATTTTTAACTCAACTTAACTTTACGATTGTAAAGGCTCAAAAGGAGCGCCCTGAAGTGCTCTGAGCACCAGGGCTAAGTCCCAAGAGGGTAGCGAGATCTGAGGATCCTCACACCTCTGAGGAACCTGACGATTAAGTCGTGCTTCCCTAAGGATTTACCTTCAACTACATCGTGATACGCTGCTATTGCTACGATGTACACTTTCAGGGTGGAGGGAGACAGCCTTCGCTCCAACCCATCTTGTAGGAAAGAAAGCACAACATTAATCAAACACTTCCGGGGGTCATCGTGGCGAGAAGAACACCATTCAACGAACAGGTTCCACTTCAAAGCATAGAGGCGCCTCGTAGAGGGGGCTCTAGCCAAAGTGATGGACCTCCTAGAACCTCCGCGTCCCGTCCAGGTCTGGACGCGGGTGCCATAGAGTGCCCCCTCCCTGAGAAAGAAGGTCCTTTTTCAGGGGAATCGGCCAGGGTGGGGCTGTCGCGAGGAGTGTGAGTTCGGCGAACCAGGTCCGGTTGGGCCAGTAGGGCGCAACTAGCAAGACCTGCTCCTCGTCCTCCCTGACCTTGCACAGAGTCTGTGCTAGAAGGCTCACTGGGGGAAACGCATATTTGCGTAGGTCCCGGGGCCAGCTGTGTGCCAGTGCATCTGTGCCGAGGGTACCCCCGTTCAGGGAATAGTACCACTGGCAATGGGACAAGTCCAGAGTGGCAAACAGGTCCACCTGCACGGCTCCGAAGAGGTCCCATATCAGCTGGACAGACCGGGGGTGGAGTCGCCACTCTCCCGGAAGAGGACACTGACGAGAGAGCTTGTCGGCTGTCTGGTTCAGCGCACCAGGGATGTGAATGGCACGAAGCGACCTCAGATGCTTCTGACTCGAACAGAAGGAGGTGGCGGGCGAGTTGGAGCATGCGACGGGAGCGCAGACCACCCTGATGGATGATGTACGCAACGGCCGCAGTGCTGTCCGTGCGGACCAGTACGTGTTTGTGCTGAAGCGGCTTCTTGAAGCGACTTAGCGCGAGACGTACTGCCATTAACTCCAAGCAATTGATATGCCAATGCAGCTGGGTCCCGTCCACAGACCCGAGACTGCATGCCCATTGTACGTGGCCCCCCAACCCGTGGCTGAGGCATCCGTGAATGCCACAACATGCCTGGACACCTGTCTTAAGGGCACTCCGGCCCGTAAGAACGAGGGGTCGGACCAAGGGTTGAAGGTTTGGCGACAGTACGGGGTAACTGGGACCCGATACTGGCCGCTCTGCCACGCCCACCTCGGGACTCGGTCGTGTAGCCAGCGTTGAAGCAGTCTCATATGAAGCAATCCGAGCGGGGTTACCGCGGCTGCAGATGCCATATGCCCCAGGAGCCTCTGAAAGAATTTCAGTGGGACCGCCGTCCTGCTCTTGAACGTATTCAAGCAGTTCAACACTGACTGGACTCGTTCCTCTGTGAGGCTCGCAGTCCGGTTGACCGAATCCAGCTCCATACCGAGATAAGAGATCCTCTGCGTGGGACAGAGCTTGCTCTTCTCTCGGTTGACCCGAAGGCCCAACAGGCTTAGGTGGCTGAACACCAGGTCCCTATGCTTACACAACTGCTCTCGAGACTGGGCGAGTATAAGCCAGTCGTCGAGATAGTTGAGAATACGAACGCCGCGTTCTCGGAGTGGAACAATGGCTGCCTCCACGACTTTCGTGAAGACGTGGGGCAACAGGGACAGCCCGAAGGGCAAGACTTTGTACTGATATTCCTTCCCCTCGAATTCAAAGCGTAGGAACGGTCTGTGTCGAGGAAGGATAGAGACATGAAAGTACGCGTCCTTCAGGTCGATCGCTGCAAACCAATCTTGGGGACGGATGCATTCGAAGATGCGTTTCTGCGTTAGCATTTTGAACGGAAGTCTGTGCAGGGCCCGATACAAAATGTGCAGATCCAAGATTGGCCGTAACCCACCCCCTTTCTTGGGTACAATGAAGTAGGGGCTGAAGAACCATGACTTCATATCGGCTGGAGGAACCGGCTCGACCGCGCCCTTCGCCAGTAGGACATCGATCTCCGCCCGCAATACATGGGCATCGCTGCTCTGCACTGTGGTGAACAGGATGCCCCTGTATTTGGGGGGCCGGTGCGCGAACTGAATCGCGTAACCGAGTCTGATGGTACGGATGAGCCAGCGAGACAGCCCCGGGAGCTCCAGCCAGATTCCCAGAGACTGAGCAAGCGGGACCAACGGCACCACAGACGTACCCGGGGTGAAGTAGGGGGTTGGAATGTTCAGACCTGACTCGGACGGCCCGGAGGCGACCGGGAGAAGGGTCTGAACATTCCGAGGTGGGGAAGTGTGGGGGAGAGAAGGCCCGGGGGTGATCCCGCGCACAATGATCTTGGCCCTCTTGGGGCCCAGGGACATAGGAAACTGCTCTTTTATTGACAATATGGGTACCACTGAGCTCCGAGGAGCTATTGACAGAGATGTTGACTTGTTGTCGGCCCCCCGGTCCTCCTCCGGGGGGGGGGGGGGGGGGGGGTTGCGGACGCCATCTCCCTCCGAGCAGATCCACACGTCCCTGGGCTGCCCATCTCAGGGCCGCTTACCCTTACGTTTGCCGGCAGACTTAGCGGGACACTGAGCGGGTTGGGCGGCCCTCTTGTGTCCGGCGCCCTGCTTCCCGGGTGGAGACTGCTGCTTGGGTTTAACAGGGGTGGAGGCGGAAGCCGGAGGATGCCCTCGGCGACTAGCAGAAGGAGGCACTGTGGCCGGAGGCTGGGTGAAGGCAGCAGCGGTCCGCCGGGGCAGGTTATTCTTGATCACCGCCGTCTGCTTCTGTACCACCGTGAACTGCGTGCTTGACCGGAGGTATCCCCACGTAGCCCTTAGTCGCACCACCGTCGAGGGTAGTGAGGATGGAGGAGTCAGTCGATCGATGGCGGGCGCTGTAGGGCGCCGACCACGACTTCGTGAGCTCCTGATGCACCTCCGGGAAAAATGGCACTGGGGCGGGGCGCTGAGAACCAGCACGGGCCGCCCCGAGATACCAGTCATCCAACCGCGAGGGTTCGGGACACTCGCGGCGGCCCGGGAGAGCATAGCTGTAAGCTCTGGATCCGGCTCGGACAACGCTACCACACCCGAAAGGGGCAACGCAGCCGGGTCATCATCTCCAGAACCCATTAGCTCATCCTCCGATGCAGCCAGCGAAATCATGTCCTCAGCCGAAGCCCCAAAGGAAACGGCTGGCCCCCCATGGGAAGGACCAGCGCGCTCCTCCGGAAACTCCACCGGCGCAGCGGAGGGTGGGAGGGTTTTTGGCCCGTCGGGGAAGCCCTGACCGTCACCCTCAGATCTCCACCAAAGGCATCAGCCAAAGCAGCAGCCCTCTGCTTTGCAGCGGGAGGACCACTAGATCGGGGGATGCACAATGGGACTCCATCCCTTCTGAGGTATTCGAGCCTAGACCTAAGCACTGCGATGGTCATGTTCCCGCAGTGGGAACATGAGTCATTCACGAACGCTGCCTCAGCGTGCTGAACGCCCAAACACGTGAGACAACGATCATGACCGTCAACTGGGGACAGAAAACGAGGCATCCAGAAACACACGGTTGTAATGACATCTTGAAAAAGACGCAGGGTCAAACCGTGTATGCTCTTTTAGGAGTGGAAAACTGATCTTTTATAGTGCTGAAGCACTCAGGGAGATGGCCGGGGCTCCCCGCGGTCCGATAGTGCAAGCCCGCGGGTGAGCACTCAAAGGAAACGCCCAACGAACTGAGAACTCCGAAGTTGAAAGCGGTATGCGTTGTTCACTTCCGTGTTTTATACCCGCGCTGCGGGGCGGTGCGTGAACCAATGTTTATTTGCTCGTTTCTATACACTCGAAGTAGATTGGTCTGAAAATAGATCCCAATTCGTCGGTCAGTTCCGACGTACGTCGAACGTGACCAACTGAAAGGGAACCCTCGTTCCCTGAAGGAGGGAACAGAGACGTATATCCGTCGCCACAGTTCCTTACCATCACTGCATGGCCGAGTCACTAGTTCGGCTCCTCAGTGAAAACGTCAGTGCGTTGCTCTCGCTTCCTGTTTATACCCGCGGCGCGGGGCGGAGCGCAAGATGCAAATCTCGCACGCCAATGGCCCATTGGCCCGTTCTCTATATCTCGAAGCTGATAGAGGGTCTCTGAAGTGATCCCAATTCGTCGGTACAACCGTCGGTTTCCTTGATTTACCGCAAGTACCATGTTTTACCATGCCTTCTATAGCTCTAGCTCACTGCAGTGTGAAAAAGTGTCTCATAGTAGCATTATAACATAACTTTCAACACACTCAAATGTGTGTAATATGATAAAACAGCAATGCATTACCCCACATACACATGAGCGGAAGAAGTGGAAGCGCTCATCTGCAGCAGATTAAAAGCTCCACTGCTCTCCAGCCGTGTGTCGCGCTCATCTCTCATTAGCAATCGCTCCAGTGCCTCGTTCCGCTCCCACCCTGCTTCAAACTACAGTAACGTTAATAAATCTTTAATACATTGCTCATCCATGAATATAATTTCTGCCCATCGGATACTTTTCCACCGGATGTAGAGGTGAAGACGACAACTCCTATGATTCCGTGAAACCAAGGCGTTTCAATAAGTGACCGCTAGTGGAGAAAATTACATATTGTGCCTTTAAATTACAAAATCAAAACTTTAATAACCATGCAGATGACTTGGAAATTCAAATGTACTATGTTTATGGTGTGTTTTTGTCCTTTAGGAGCTTGACAACACCAGTCCCCAAAGTTTTGGGTTTGGAATAACAAACTAAAATCATTCACCCATTTTTGGGTGAAGTATTGCTTTAAAGTAATTTATCACAGTAAATATTCTGCTTGTTTTTGCAGTTTCCCTTTCAAGCAAATCCAGTCTTGATGTCATTAAGCTTTACCATCGGGTCTGTGGGGGTACATAAGGTAAAAATACTGACTCAGTGCATAACCGTTTATTATGCTGAGAGTAAGCTGATGTTTTTGATGTTGATCTGTTCAGGGTTAAGAAGTTCCTGTCTGGAATTCGTCACTCAGTCAAAACATTAGCATCCGATTTGCTTCGCACCTCAAGACATGCACTTTTCAGGACGTCAGGGGGAGTGGTGAGACTTTTTTTTTATAACCACACAATGTAAGGCTTAAATCGGTATCCTTTATAACAACTACAGCACACCTGTTCAGTGAGATACAGGAAGAAGAGTTCTCACACTTGTCTGCGCGTCCTGTAATCATTCACATTTCACCTAATGTTTATCAAAAAGCCGTGCCATTCGGCTTCCTTTCTGAAGCTTAAGCTGTGTAAATGATACGTCTTTGCATGGTTTGGTTCTTAAAGAAGATGGTGAAGAGGATTTTGTCTCTTCATGTAATCTCAACACTGGCTATCACAGAAAGATCAACACATTGAGATTTGTTTGCTTGGGCTAAACAGAAAACTAGCCACAGCACAGCCCAATACTGAACAAGAACACACAAACACATGAGCGAAACAAGTTGGAGCTTGCTGGAGGGGGGAATGTTTGTGAAAGACAGGAGTATTACGGGTTTATCTAAGGTGTGGTCCACCTTAAGCATTGGTAATTACCCAGGATACAACAGCTGGGGACTGCCAGGGCCGCACGGCTTTCGTTTAACCATTGAATGGCATATGGGCACACATTAGAACACTAGGGTTGGGAGGATGTGTTTTTCTTTCCTGTGAAGCAGACTCTTTTTGTCTAATAACACTGGAGGCATAGCTTATGACAACTTCAAATGCATCCAGAGTAAAATAACCGAACGAAAACTTGCCACGGTAAACATAGTTACCATAGTTACTATAGGGATGTAAAAAGTTGCTACCAAAAAAAATGATTAACAATACTAGTCTTTTTAAGGTATCTCTAGTACCAAGTACTTATTTAATTTTGTACACAATAGCTGTCTGACAACCTAAGTATGTTTCTAACAAATTTGCATAATGCCAGACGATCAGCTGCCCGCAAACAATGTCTAATTTGATCCTCAAACACTGTAGCTGAGACTGTAAGAGTTTGATTCAAGTTGTTGTCATGTCAAGAAGAAACTTTTTTTCTGCACTGCAAAAGCAAATCCACTTTGATGCACTTCTGAAGAATGAAGACCTGCACACTCAACAACAAAAAAAGAAGTACAAAATTGTACCTTTTAAGGTACAAGTGGCCGTCACTGGGGTGGTACCCTTAATGGTACAGCTATACGTTTTGTTCCCGAAGGAACAAAATTGTACCTCCACTGTACCTTTTTTTCTGAGAGTGTGCACTGGAATTGATATGGATATTGTTACTGTTCACATCACTGTGTATCAAGTGCTGAGGAAGATCCAGAGCTGAAATTTAGATATGGTAATGGATATTTGATTTCAGACTAGGCCATCTGAACAATCAGAGCAGAGTAGACCAATCACAACAGACTGGACCATCTGACCAATAAAAGCAGAGCAAATCGATCACAACTGACTGGGCCATCTGACCAATCAGAGCAGAGTAGACCAATCCCACAGATGCGGCCATCTGACCAATCAGAGCAGAGTAGACCAATCCCAAAAGAAAGTCGGTTAGTAAATGTAAACAGGTGGGAGAAAAAATGTGGCAAAATATCAGCTCTGTGCATGAAGCCTTACAGCTTTAGCATTACATTTTATTTGTAATGCAATTTTATTTTTTATTGGTATAAGCTATTAAACTTTGGTATTATGGCAATCTAGACACTACACTTTTCATTTACATTAATAATAAATGTATATTATAAATAAATATACACTTTCAGAATCTGACATTTATTTGCAGTGTTGGCTGAAAACAAAAATAAATAATAACATGTATTTTTAGGTTGTTAAATGTTCTCAATTTAATAAATATATGACAAACACAAACATATTTGATAAAAAACACACTCACCAATAAATACCTCTAATCAAGTACCATTTAGGAACTATTTCATATTTGGTATGCAAATTTTTTTTTTCTGCATTTTTTTGCTGCAACACAACAGCATCTGCCATAGATCTGCTGTTACTTTTGACATAAATAGTGTGTAATTTTAGCCTAGTATGATCTCATTTTGATAACTCTTTCATTTTGTAATTATTAAAGAATACACCCAGCTACAATGGATTGAAAATGGCACAAAAGGTGCAGTCTGTGTGCGCTCGAGTCATTGATACCATTGTTAAGTATTTTGAAGGTAATAGAGCTAACACACAAACAAAGAATTGGCCTAAAAATATCACTCACATCCTTTGAGGAAAGATCCGTCAAATTAGGTTTGATGATTTGTTTATCCATTTCAAATCCAAACCATACTTCTTTCAAATTGCCCTATTTTTTACTTTGGGTTGATCATGGTATCACTGAATAACCTCACCTGTGTGCTAGGAGGACATATACATGTAACAATATCTTTAATTTCATTTTTGATAAATTTAATGCATTCCTGCTGAAAAAAAAAGGCTAAAACCAGCCTAAGCTGGTTGGCTGGTCTTAACTAGTTAAAGCTGGATTTAGCTGCTTTAAGTGGGACAAGTCCGGCTGGTTTGCTGAATAAATGAGCAATATCACACGAGTAGCCATGCGATATGGCTGTATAGACTTGTTCAGACTTGCGTCCTTGGTAGTTCGGACTTGCCAAGTTCGACTCAGGAGAACAAACTCCTGAGGACGGGAGTTCACAAGTCCGGTGATTCTGCAAATGCATCAGCAGTGTTCTTGATAATGTCACTCAGCTAGCTATGATTAATCAAGCATTCTGTGTTAATTCAGGCAGGGCACGTAGTCAAGCTGGTTGGAAAAATTCCAACTCCGCCCATATCAGCTGATCCGATTCCTATGCACTCAGTTGGCAACTCTCAAACAGGGCGCCTAAGGTCATGTCCACAATAATACGTTTTTATTTGAAAACGCATCTTTTTCTCTCCGTTTTGGCCTTTTTTGGCATTTTAAGTTAATGAAAACGTTATGTTAACGAAACCAGTTATGTGCTATTCACTTTCACATGGTTGCTAAAATATGTTACTTTGTTCATTTTGTGCTGACTGCGCATGCGCAACATCCCATATGTTCTGTACAGGAAACAGAATTGATTAGTTCACCAGTCTCGAGTCTTCGGGTTTGAGTCATTCGTTCATCAAGTCCCAGACCCATAGGCAAGGCTATGCAGTCACCGGAAATTTAATCTCTCGAGTCTTCTCGTTCAAATCGTTCGTTCAAGTCCCCATAGGCTGAATGCAGAAACAGTTCATCTCTCGAGTCTCGTTTTTTTGTCACGTGACGTGACAGCCGTGTTGGATACAGAAATTTGTTAATTCCTTTACAGTCTATGGTTAATTCACAATTCCTTACAAACAAGTGAGTAGTTTTTCAGTTTTTTAGCTAGTTTGATTGATTTTGCTATGAAGCCTGGACACATTGGGTTGTTCAGAATGGACAGGCATAACAAATGTATATTGCACATCTTCTGATGATTTTATAATAATAAATATGTTACAACATGCAGTCAATAATATGACTGTAATGTATATGTTGCGAGACACTGAACAGGGAAGCGGTCATGTGAAAAAAGAACGAACGGCTTGAACGAGAAGACTCGAGAGATTAACTAATCTTTTCTGTTTCTGGTGACTGCATAGCCTTGTCTATGGGGCTGGGACTTGATGAACGAATGACTCAAACCCGAAGACTCGAGAGATTAACTAATCAATTGTGTTTCCGGATGCATGTATTGCATATGAGGCTGTCACGGCCCAGATCAGACATGATGACGGAACGGCTCATACCCAAGACACGAGAGGTGAACTAAACTTTCCATGGAACAGACGTGTTTAAATGTGAAGTGACAAAGGAAAGAACGATTTGGATCGGGAGGTGAGGTGAACTAACAAATTGCATACATAGACTGAAGCAAGCTAAGCAATTAATTAATAATTTATTTCTCAAAGTTTGGCCATGGCTGCATTAGCTTATAGTTTTTTTTTTCTTCTCCAAAAGTACCAAATGTGTTGAAAAATGTAGCATGTAACATTTTAATTAGATTCTGCTGAAATTAACGAAATTACTTGAAAAAAGATTTGTTCATTTTCCTGAACGAGATTCAAAGATCCAAGTCAGTAAAAGATCCGAACTTCCCATTACTACAACCCACCTCCACCCCAGCTCCTCCTTAAACTGTGTTTAACTTAATCAATGTCATTCTGTTGTCAGTGATGCATGCTCTGTTCTCAGTGGGGGATTTACGCTGTCCTCCCAGTTTTGTCCCCAGAAGCTGCTGTGTTCCCTGGCTTTTCATGGAGCTCATGAAAAGGATGGGGAATTTAGAACAGAGCCATAGCCAAATGTGACTAAAGTTTGTCTATGGTGTTTTTGACTCAAATGGACCTGACTGAACTCCGGTTATCTCTGTATGTATATTTTAGGCTACAATGAAACAAAATATATTATAAAACACCACTCTACCTCTTTTCATTTTCATTAAAAAAATAAAAATAAATAGGCTATTAATAGTGGTAATGTGGTTCAGGCAACACATACATTGATTATATTCACTGCATTTATAACAAAACAAAATATAAAACACAAACCTGTCCCTTTTTGTTAAATGTAAGTTTTAATGATCAATAATAGCCAGTATAAAACTATAAGTAAAAGGTATAAGAAGCTATACAAGAAATAAAGCAAACAATTCAGTCAAACAAAGTCAGTGCTCTAGTAGGCTAGGTTAAATAACTTAAAAATATAAAGTTCAGTCAGGTCCACTTAAGTCAAAAACACCATAGACAACTTTTAGTTGTTAAACAACTTTTTATTGGCATATTCAGCAAAAATTTACATTTGGGGATGTGGCTCTGTTCTAAATTCCCCATCCTTTTCACAAGCTCCATGAAAAGCCAAGAAAGGGAACAGCAGCAGATTCTGGGGAGGGAAGCAAAATCCCCCATTTAGAACAGAGTATGCATCAATGACAACAGAATGACATTGATTAAGTTAACACAGCTTAAGGAGGAGCTGGGGTGGAGGTGGGTTGCAAAGCAGCGTGCAGCAGAAGCAGCCAAGCAGGCAGATTGAACTGAAGCTACGCTTGAGAGTTGCCAATTGAGTGCATAGGAATCGGATCAGCTGATATGGGCGGGGTTGGAATTTTTCCAATCCGCTGATAGCGGAGTTTGACTACATGACCTGCCTGAACTAATGCAGAATGCTTGATTTTTGAAACTTCACTTTGTCCTCATCCAAAACAATTAGCCAGGGAACAAATTATAGATTCATGAGACCAAAGATCAGTTAGATCACAAGACGAATATAGCAGAGGAAAAGCTGCTCTCGGCGGGTTAATGAGCACTGAACGCCCGGTGATTGCCTGGATCTCAAAACTCAAAAACGCCAGATAACATTTTCAAATAGGCGCTCTCTTTATAAATAAACCACAGGTTGGAGCTTTAAACAAATACATTCTTGCCTGAAAACTCTTAAAACTACATTTCGTGACACAATAACAGTAATTACGGTGGGTTTCTCATCCGCTATTGATGCTTGCTGGTTGGTGCGAGATGCATTCTGGGATACCTGGCTGTCTCAAGTCCGCTCAAGTCACATCTCGATGCATCCTTGATAAAAGGGGTGGGGGGGGTATCAAGGACACATCTGGGGATTTCAACTGTACTTGGCTAGATGTGAACTTTGAATTGGAACAGTACTTGGACAGCGACTGATGACGTTTCGAGAGTATACGTACAGACAAGAACGCATATTGAGAAACGGCCAAGGGGATGTCCCACAACAGCGCTAAAGCAATTTCCTTGTTCTGACTCACTCATAAAGTCTTTGCTGCCATCTAATGGTGTAATAATGTAACTGTCACTGAAGTCCATATCACAATCACAAACAGACCCTCTCAATAAAAAATACGGCAGAATATTTACTTTGATGGCCAAACACCTGACAGATCTGAAAATATTGACTTTTTTACCTCCAAAACATGATTTATTTTTCATGTATGTTCATGAAACATGCAGATGGTTTCTCTGACCATCAAATATCAGATGAAGTGTATCATACTGTTTTTATCCACGTTTAACTTTAATATTTGGTATGTCCACCTTTTGCAGCAATTACAGCAGCACACCTCTCTGGCATAGTGTCAATATATTTCCTTTGAGAACTTCAACACTAATTTTATCCCATGCCTTCTGCAACTGAAGCCTAAAGCTTTCCTTTGAATGTACAATAGATCTGTCCAGTTTATTTTCCAACTCGCCCCAAATGTGCTCGATAGGGTTGAGGTCTGGACTTTGAGGGGGCCAGTCCATCATTTTCAATGTTCCAGTAGATTCCTTCTGTTGCAGGTTTCGGCAATAGTTAGAAAAATGTTTTGGGTCATTGTCCAAACAAATCCAGGGCCAATAAGATGACTCCCAGATGCCAAGTCTTCTAATAATTTGGGCCACCACTGTATATAAAATAATATTTACAGAAAACCAATATTTCAATTAACAACAGTAGCCATTATAAAAGACAATAGAAAATACACACAAGCAAACAATTCAGTCAAACGTACAAGAGCAGCACTCTAGTACAGGATTCAAGTTAAATATAGCCTAAATGTAAAGTTATGAAACTTAACTTTGCCTGCCTTTAGCCAAATCAATTAGCTCTGGAACAAGTAATAGATTAATAAGATTGCCTGTTTGATTACTCAAATTAATTATATCTCATGTTTAACCACTATCTACAGTACATACAGTAAGAGCCAGTGGCAAATTATTTACTGTCCGAGATGAAGCTGTTCTCTGCAGGTACATGAACGCTGAACAGCTGCTGACGCTCTGGAGCTCACATCTGCGAAAGTGTCTAAACAAATTGTCAAATATGCGCTGTGTTTATATATGAGTCACATATTTGAGGTCTAAATAACTACATTCTCACCTAAAATACTCTTAAAACTGTATTTTGTGAGACAACAACAGTAGTATTTGTGGATTTGCTTGACTGCCATGACATTCGCTGCAAGCGGAGTGATACAAATGGTGAAACGGTTCCAGTGCTGATACTGGGAGAATATCATACGGCTGAAAAAGGCTCAAATTCAGCCAATCATATTCGAGAACCACAACGAACTGTTGTATACAAGTATTTATTTATTTCCAAAAAGAATAACAATAATCTTACTGACCTGTATATGAATGCACTGCACAGAAGAATGACCCTTCTTATTCACTATTTTGCCTGTGGAGAAATGTACACTGACAAGGGAGCAAACAAGCTTTCACTGCACATTACTAATAGTCATAAATTCTTGTAATTAGAGATAAGCTCAGGCTGGGATATGAAAAGTCTCGCATGTTCTGTTTGATTCGGGCCGCAGCTAAACTTCAAACTACTCCTTTTGAAAAAAGAGTGTGCGAACAAACAAATAATTGGGACGTGGTAATGACTGCGCTCTCAGCGGAGACACTGGCAGTCTGATGATCCCGCAGCGTGTTGCAACAGTGTAATTAGATTATTTATATCACCGGTCTGTGCTAACCTGATTAGCACACATGCTACCTCTCCTGCCTGTCTGCAAATGCCTAGGTGACTAGTTAACAGTTCATAATAAGCTTGTGCTTAGGTTAGCCTATTAGTGCTAAAGCATGGTATTAGCAGGCTAAGATCTGTTTGTCCGTCAGTGTTAGCGCTGGCAGCCGCTCGTTGGCACTAAACAGGCTAGCGTGACAAACAAGAGAACGGCAGAAACGTAAACCCTTCATTAGTATTCAGCTAATCCAACGCTGCATGATGAAATAACAGCAAACATTAGCTCAATCAGACACCTCTGGACTGGGATCAGTAGGCTATAGAGGTATATTAGCACTTAGCTTGTAAATAGGATGCACGTAAGATTAAAACACACTTAAAAGTGTCTAAGCTGCATGGAGGTGCTGTCATATGGTGCTACGTTCCACAAATGTCATGTTAGGGATGCCGCACTCACCACAAAATATGTTATGAACGTTTTACTAGCGGTGTGAAAACGTTATTTATGAATGTTCTCTGAAAATGTGTTTTTTTTTTTTTATGTTATAAGAATGTTTACGTGAACGTTAAGGAAACATTTAATTGTATCATTCTTCAAACATTTTGGAATGTTACTTTTGAATGTTCTCTGAACATTCTAAAACAAGTAGTAACATATAACAAATGTTAGACGGACTTCCAAATAAAACACTCCATGAAAAACATAAATGTTTTCATAACTTATTGATCACATAATTTTTTACAGTGTAGATGATAATACATGTTTTCTGACTCCAATTGAAAGTTGTTTGGTAACACTTGAAGCCTTTATATATAATGCGTTATAAAAGTATTTTAATGCATTAATTATGCCTCGTAATGGGGCTTATGGATTGTATAATTTAATGAGTAATTGTAAGTACAGTTATAATACATTATTATACTTGTGTTTTCATTATAACACTTTTAGAAAGTATAATACATTAAAACACATGGCAAATAACCAATTTACATCAAGTTACTTCAAGGAATCTGCAAATATTCTTGCATTTTAACTTTAGTTACAATTATTTATTACAACGCACATTATGAATATTGTTTAAATGCATTATACATAAATATTTATGTGATATTTATGCTAAAAACAAGAAAACAAAGTCTGGGCAACAAGATCAGAAAAAAAAACATGATTTTTACATGATATTTATTTATTTGTTTGTTTCGTTTGCCATAAACTGTAGCAGAATTCTCTCTTTCTGCAAAGGGAGCTGTTTGTTCTCCTTCAGAGCGGGAGGGAGCGAATGCCTTCCCCGGCCACAGAGGGCCAAGAAATCAAATGTTTACGTCACGCCTGCCCTTCATAACTTTGTCTTTTCAGAAGGAGATACTCTCAGGGGAGGAACCAACCGGAATGGAAGTCGAGATTAAAGAGACAGTGTCTCAGAGCTGAGGGAGGAGACAAACTCTGAGGACACATGTGAAATTTAAAGACACGCATGCAATTTCAATGAGGTGCGAGGCTCTTTGCTTTCATGGCTATGTTTTATGGCATAAACATTCTTTAAAAATTATAACAAACATTTTGTTGTTGTTGTTGTTGTTTTAGAATATCACACACATTTCCCTACTACTATGTACTGCCACTGCCTGATATGTACTATAAACTATATATTATATTTTATGTGGCCAAAACATTTGGAGCTCACAAATCAGCCCAATATATTTACAAATGTATTTATTTATTTTATAGATTTATTTATTTATTTAAAGAAATTAATGGTTTTATTCAGCAAGGACACATTAAATTGATCAAAAGTGACAGTAAAGATTCATAATGCAACAAAATATTTCTGTTTTGATAAAATGCTGTTATTTTGACATTTCTAATCATCAAAGAATCCTGAATTTTTTTATTTTTTTTTCACATTTTCCACAAAAATATGAAGCAGCACAACTGATTTCAACATTGATAATCATAAATGTTTCTTGAGCATCAAATCATCATATTAGGATGATTTCTGAAGGATCATGTGAAGTAATGATGCTGGAAATTCAGCTTTGATCACAGGAATAAATTACACTTTACTAAATTCACATAGAAAATAATATTTCACAATATTACATTTGAACACTAGCCTATATATTTTGCATGCAGATGTTTTTTAGTAATTACTCACAGTGACCTTAAATGCATTACCTTTACTGTAATACAGTATTATTATTATTATTATTATTATTATTATTATTATTATTATTATTATTATTAGCATCCACCTAAATTAAATGCAGTACAACAAACACAATCATGCTGTATATATTTTTTTCAATGTAAATTTTACATTTCAATAATGAAAATTAATGGCACAATATGTAAGATTTTTAGCACAGTTTTATATATTTTTGACTTGTGTACTTACACCATCCCGAATGTTTCCAAAGTTTAAATCCAGAGAAATTTGCAATTTGTAACGGTCATTGTGTCGCCTGTCAATGGCGTCATATCCACGTTATCCTCTGTTTCGCTTTTACTGCTGTAGAAACATTGGAAACACAGTGAGACTTACTGTGCGTTCACACCGCCGCCGGCGAGAGCGTCAAACTTCGCTCTGGCCGCCCTGCCATCGACGCTGTAGAAAGATTTGTGGACGCGCTGCCGCTCTGACGTAGTTCGAATGCTTGGTCTTTTTTAAAACTGCATTTAAAGAGGCTGCAAAGCAAACAATCATGTTGATTGTCGGCGTTTGTGCAGACTGACCACAGGTAGGGTATAACTGTATAATATAACCTCATGAGATCATTTAAATGTGAAATTTTATCGATGGAAAGAACTAAACAATTATAGTTACATGTTTGCTAACGAAATAAACCAATTAAAAGCCATTTGTGTGGTGTATAAATAATGTTGCGCTTCTTCTAATCAAACCCGCCGCACCAGCAGTGATCAATTTCTCCTCTGTTTTGCTGGGGAACTAATGTGGTCAGAACCAAAGTTTACAGCACTGCGTTCTCTGGAATCCTCTCAAGCGGAGCACTTCTATATTCCCATTGGTTGCCGCCGGTTGCCGCCGAACCGCGTCATAGCTCATTACCATAAAGTTGACCTGATTACAACTCTCCTCGATGCCCAAATCGTCCAAGACGCGCCGCGCCGCTCTCGCCGGAGCTCGCCGCCGGGCTCCCATTGAAAATGAATGACTTCCGGCCACTTTGATGCTCTCGCCGGCGGCGGTGTGAACGCACCATTATGAAAAAATGTGGAAGTATTAGTTGTAGCGTTGTTGTTTCACACTGTCATCATGGATTATTTAATTATTCATTTTTCATTACCGTTTGCACCAGATTCAATGCAAAATTTCTGTATTTCTATGCTAAATATGATTTGTCTTTGTTTTTGTCTTGTTTTGTTTTGTAAGATTCACCCATGTGTTAAATAACAAAAAAACGTAGAAGTCAACATTCAAGAAAGTATCCAACAAGATAACCAGAGTCTAACAACAACACTCTTTCTGTTTTCCCCAAGCAAGCGTCATCTTTTAAATATATGGCCACTTACAGCTCATCTAGAATGACAGTAAAAAAAAGGTCTCCTGCACAGTTTGATCAATGTCTTTTGTCCGTGCTAGAATTTCACTGTAGTAACAAACGATAACTCCTGCAACCAGCTCCCCTGCCATCTGAGCCTGTCTCGCTCCAGAGTGCCTGAGAACCCAACCAGAGTATTTTGTTTCTCTTCTGCTGTCTGTAATTTTATTTTGATATCCACCTGCTGTCACCACTCTTGTGCATCATCCTTTACATGTGTCGGGTGGGGGATAATGGCTCCCCCAACCGCATGTAAATACAACCACCACAATGAAAAGACCAGAACGGGGAGAGAAGTGCAATTTGCCTGAACAGAACCACAAGTGCCTTTCTATTGAATAATACATTCTCCACCCCAGAGTGCCCATTTACTTCCTGAGCTTTCTCGTTATTGCGAAAGAAAAACATTAGGGCTCTCGGAGAAGGATGTGGGCTCTGGCCGGCCCGGGATTGCAGGAGCGGCTCCGGCTTCAGTGCGCCAGCGTTACTCTGTCTCCAGGGACCGGGAGCTGAGAGGATTAAATGGATGGCATATCAGTGCAAAATTCAGATCAAAAGGCTAAGTTGGGCCAGTTAAAGGGTTGTGGCCCTGAAGACCAAAGGGATTTCAAAGCCTCCTCGTTTAACAGAAACCCTTTTTTATCGGCAGCCACCCATCGTGTTGGATGTTGGAGCATGAAAACGGTCATATAGATAGAGCTTTGTTTTAGGCTTTGGGATATATACGTACTGAGGCAAGTCTATTATGATCAGCCTCGGGTTCTCCTGGGTCACATCAGAAACGTTCACGCTTAGATTGTGCAATAGTACATATAAAACAAAGATTTAATGTAACAGTTGTATGGTGAATTGCCCTAAAGTTGGTCACCTAAGGTCCAGTGTTTGTAGGTCCCCCATAAACACATTAATGCTAGTGAAACTTTGGGATAGCTGTGGTGATCAAAATCACATGACATCTCAAATGTCCAGTTATATATGTAACCCTGGACCACAAAACCAGTCATAAGGGTACATTTTTTGAAATTGAGATTTATACATCATCTGAAAGCTGAATAAATAAGCTTTCCATTGATGTATGGTTTGTTAGGATAGGGATCTGAGGGTGCAAATAAATCTAAATATTGAGCAAATCACCTTTAAAGTTGTCCTTAGCAAAGCATTTTACTACTACTTCTATTTTTTATATATATTTACAGTAGGTAATTTACAAAATATCTTCATTGAACATGATCCTACTTAATATCATAATGATTTTTTGCATAAAAGAAAATCGATAATTTTGACCCATACAATGTAATGTTGGCTATAAATATACCTGTGAGAATTATGACTGGTTTTGGGCTTCAGGGTCACACACACACACACATATATACTGAGAGAATTATTTAATTGGGTTGAAGTCAAGACTGTAGCATTACTTCAGCTCCGGGCCCCGGTTCATGTTGTTCTACAGGTCTGACCTGCAGGTCACCTACTAATCCTCATGTTAATGCCAACGACAGGAAGTGAGAGGAGTTTTTTTTTTAAGAGCTTTTCACTGCTTTCCTCTGTTTGCAGTACTTGGAACGATTTAAAGCACTTCCTCTGTGGGACACAATGACACACGGCTGTTCAGCCTGGCTGCACCTTGGCTTCAGTGCACATATTCAGGCCTCGAGCAGCCAGTGGCTCCTAATGCTCCAAACTCACTGTTATTTCTATAGACTCGAAGCTAGTAAGTATTCTGATTTTGATTCCACTTCACAATTTTGATTCCTCAATGATTCTTTGAATAACATTGAATAATATTTATTACAACACAACTTTTCTAAATGTGAATATGAACAGTCAGTCATTAAAGGGATAGTTCACCCAAAAATGAAAATTATCCCATGATTTCCTCATCCTCAAGCCATCCTAGGTGTATATAACTTTCAGATGAACACAATCAGAGTTATATTAAAAAATATCCTGGCTCTTCCAAGCTTTATAATGGGAGTGAATGGGGGATGAGATTTTGAAGCCCAAAAATGTTATAAACTTTATAATCACTGGCTTAACGGCCATACACAAGTCTAGTAACTAGTTCCGGCAGAAGAGTGACCTCTGACCCAACACATGACGCATTGACGAACGCCGAATCGCATAGAATAGAGCAAAACTCTTGGAATTGTTGGAAAACAGTCTGCGCGCCTGACGAATGGTCCAAAAGAGTTGTCCCTAGTCTCTTAATGAGTCATGGGTGGGTTTCGGGAGTAACGTGGAATAAAGTCTCATCTCCCATTCCCTTTAAAAGCCAGTTGTGCTCGCGCCATGGCGGATTCGCTATTTACATGGAGGAATTTGTGAACGGAAAGACTAAATGCTTCTCCAGAGAGGAATCATTTTATTTTTAATATTTAAAACTCTGTGTGTGCAGCTGCACATTCCTGTGTGTGTAAAAAGTAGAGTGTACGGGCGTTGTGCACTACCTATAGGCGAATATATAACTAACACACCCTTTAAATAACACAAAAAATATTGCGCTATTGACTTTAGACCAGGTTTGTGTTGGTCAATGACGCAGTCGTTTTCAGTTCGTTAAAATAGCAACACGCCAACAATGCACCTGAACACACCAGGTTTTCAGACCAGCACACCCATGGGTGAACAGATGGGCGCCAGTGCATTTTCTATTTAAACAGCGTGGCGCAGGATGTGAAAATGATAACTGCATCGGGCTGAAACTAGCTGAAAAACACTTGCGTCGCGCCTGGCATCGCATTGCGCCGGGTGTATGATAGGGCCCCCAATGTCATGGGAAAATTTAGCTATTTTAAAGGTCCCATGGCATGAAATTTTCATTTTATGAGGTATTTCAACATTAATATGAGTTCCCCTAGCCTGAATATTGTCCCCAAGTGGATAGAAATGTTGATCGGTGTAAACCCGAGTTCCGGCATGTCTCTCCCTGCCTTTGAGAAAATGACAGGCCAGACGAGCCAATCCTGAAGTCTCCTGTTTTGACGTCCAAGCAGGAGCGGTTACCTCCCTTTCCTCCGCCCAGAGAATCTGGCACGCCCATGCAAACACTCGAGATCATTAACGTTACTTGTGAACGAGTCAACGCTGGCAGTTTCTCAGTGTTTGGATGTACAAATGAAAACAGAAGTCTTTCTTCAGTTCCTTCTGATCTGTGATCAGTGATCTCTTATGTGTAGTTAATTATTTATTATTCGTGCACACGCAGCGGCTTCTCTCTCTCCAGACAGAACGGTGTTTTCGTGTTTTCTATCTTGTGAGTCAGTGTTTTTGTACGTCCTCGTCGCGTCTATCGGTTCTAAAATGTGCATACAGTCTTTTCTGTTTAACATCAGCAGTCACATCTTTAGAGATAAACCTCACACACGCCGAAGCTCGGGCTGCACTGGCCGTTGGCCTTCAACATCCCCGACCCCCAGTACTGCATCTGGCCCACAGCGGAGGCACCAAACGCGGCGTGAGATTAAGCAGAAGGGGGGTAAGTTAAGCGTGAGCATATCTGGGCTAGGCTAGCCATCTTTCCCCACAATAAACTGGATTACATTCGATTACTGTTGTTGTGTCTTTGTTTGCGCTGTGTAACGTTACTCAATGCGCGTCACTGATGCTATTCATATGATTGGAACATATCTAGAAATAATGCTATACTCAACACTTACTGGGTGACTGGGACTCGTGTTTATTCAGAACTCTCAGATACAAACACAATAAACTCGCGCTCACTGACAGCGCTCTCATAACGCAGAAGTTACTATAAATAACTTTGTTAGCAATCGCTCCGTCTCCATGATGTCCAGTTCGCGAACGAATCATTCTTTTGAATCGGTTCTTTTTAGTGAACCGAACCAGTTCACCAAATCGGACTGAATCGTTCTAAACGGTTCGCGTCTCGAGTCAGCGCTGATCCATAATTTACTAAAGTTACTAACTTTCTGACATGAGTGACAGCCCCTCCGACTAGAAATAAACTAATAACCTGAAGTATATGCTAGTAACTACAACAGTTCACCCTGAACTGAGACTGAGAACTGATGAGAAGTGAACTCAGGTCCATCCGTCTCTGGCAGACTCGTGCCTGCTCGTGCCTCGTTAAACCACGCCCCCTCCGCTCATTTAAAATGCAAAGATGTCAGCCAATCACAACAGTGGGCGTTTTTACTGAAGTCTCACAGCAGACACGCCTCTTGAAGCAGGGCATTCAGCCACAGGGCAAACAGCAGTATAGAAAAAATGCCTTTTATTTCTAAATTATGACATTTTATGATGTAAAAGTCATACTAACAATATAAGTACACCTCAGGAAACATTATAAAATAATAGAAAAATGCCATGCCATGGGACCTTTAAAAGTTAGTGATTTCTTATGAATTTACATCATTTGATTTACAGATTTTAGGAAAACAAATTACACATGAAGGTCCACAATAACAGAACCCTCAGTGTGGCATCAGCACCTCATACTAAAATGTGACATTGTATGAATTTGCCTACCAAACATAAAATACGTTACATGTTTTTATGAATTTGTATGATTTGAATTACAGTTTTTAGGGGGGAAAGGTAAACACCCCTAAACCTAAAACTCAGCAGAGAATAAGGACATCATACAAAACCTACAAATTAGGTTTTACAAATTCGTCTACAAATTCGGTAAAACGTAAAAAAAGTTACGAATTCCTTTTAGAATGTGTTGGAATGGTTCCTCACTCACTCTGCATTATAAACATTCAGGGGTTTTAAATAAGACAGCGGCTATTTGCACTAAGTGCGGCTAGCAATAGATAATATTTACACCAAGTGTAAATACCAACTAGATTCTATTAACACTCAGTGACAATAACATATTTCCTTAGCGATAATAGCTATTTACCCTAAGTGCAAATAGTGATAGATGCTAAGTGAAAATAGTGATATATTCTATTTACACCATGTGAACATAGTTCTTTGCAATACGTGTAAATAGTAATTATATGCTATGTATACTTTATTTTGACAGATATATACTATTTGCACCAAAGAGTGTAAAGCTTTCCTGTAGCTCAAACAGTAGAGCATGGCGCTAGCTACACCAAGGTCATGGGTTCAATTCCCAGGGAAAGCAAGAACTGACAAAAATGTGTACCTTGCTATGTAAGTCGCTTTGGATAAAAGCATCTGCCAAATGCATAAAAATGTAAATTATTATATTTATTGAAATTATTAAATGGATTCTGCCTTAATGGGACAATAAAAGCCCTCCCTACACCTATCCCTAACCCTACCCAATAAATGATTGTATTATTATTATTATTAATAAATATTTCGTTAGGCACTTTATTTCCATTTTTAGAACATTTTCTTAATTTTTATTGAAAGTAAATGCCTTTCCGATGTGATATGTGATAGGAAAAGACAGAAGAGCAAGCTCGGCAAAAGGCGGATTTGAACCTGGGTATCTCTAAAAAAAAAAGGTTCTATATGGCACCAAAAATGGTTCTTTGTCGTAATCATAGAGGAACCACTTTTGGTGCTATATAGCACCATATCTTAACATGTTCTGTATATGGTAGTGGTGCTATATAGCACCATAGTTAGCGGTGCTATATAGCACCTTAGTCAAAGAACCGGTGAAGAACCTCTGAAGAACCACTGAAGAACCACTGAAGCACCGAAATTGGTGCTATATAGCACTTAAAAAGGTTCCCCTATGATTACGAGCCAATAACCATTTTTGGTGCCATATAGAACCATATAGAACATTTTTAGAGTGTATTGCGTCAAAACCTAGATCTTTAAGCCTTACGCTTTACTGACTACACCACTGAAAATGTTTTTCATCTTGTTTTTCCGAAACAGGCATTATGCGGAGCTAGTGCGAATAGCACTTGCCAACAAGGCACGATATTCAGGGGTTTTAACATGTTAAATTGATAACGCTAGTATGTATTTATTTTTTTTTGCCGTGGCGCTGTACTGTATATTTAGCTTTTCAGTGATGCCATTAAAAAAAAATTGCAGACATGTATTTCTGAAAAAGCTGGAACGATTAAATGTGGAAATAACAATCTCCTGCACCTAGATATTGCTATCTAATCTCTCTCCCGGCTCCTTCAGTGTGGCACAAACCTCATCACTGCTGATTCTGGACTTGTTTCAGTGTTGGATTAAAATGTTTATCAATTATCACTCCCATCAGGATGAGCACTCTATTCGCTCTCCCGCTAATTGAATCATTGAATAATTTCTGCTTCCGTAGGGGATGCATTCGTTTGCAAACAGCGCCGTTCTGTTTCCTCCAGAGCCTTCTCGATTGCCAGATATGTTTATTAATTTCCCGACCCCTGGTGTTTGGAGGCTGCACAGAGAACTGTCACATACAGCCATGAGCCCATCTCACCGGGAGATCTCTCTATTACTGATAAACGGGAACACGGGAGAGGGGGGGAATTATGAAAAATTAAGAGCTCCCCCACTGAGAAAATGTGTTGCAACCTTGAATGGGGGAGCTGTGTGGAAGAGAGGGGGGAAGACATGACAAAACAAGAGCTTGTTATTGAATCATCACGAGAGAGACATTGTTGAGTGTGAACGGGGCAGTTCAGAGGAGCTTTATCTATCTGTCCATCCATCCATCCATCCATCCACCTACCTACCTACCTACCTACCTACCTACCTACCTACCTACCTACCTACCTACCTACCTACCTACCTACCTGCCTGCATGTCTGCCTGCCTGTCTGTCTGTCTGTCTATCTATCTATCTAACTGTCTGTCTGTCTGTCTGTCTGTCTGTCTGTCTGTCTGTCTGTCTGTCTGTCTATCTATCTAACTGTCTGTCTGTCTGTCTGTCTGTCTGTCTGTCTGTCTGTCTGTCTGTCTGTCTGTCTGTCTATCTATCTATCTAACTGTCTGTCTGTCTGTCTGTCTGTCTGTCTGTCTGTCTGTCTGTCTGTCTGTCTGTCTGTCTGTCTGTCTGTCTATCTATCTATCTATCTATCTATCTATCTATCTATCTATCTATCTATCTATCTATCTGTCTGTCTGTCTGTCTGTCTGTCTGTCTGTCTGTCTGTCTGTCTGTCTATCTATCTATCTATCTGTCTGTCTGTCTGTCTGTCTGTAAAACTGATGGAGAGATATATGAAAGTCATATATAAATCACTGAACTGTTCTATAGGTACAGTAATTATTAACACTGCATATTCATTTACACTGTACCTTGTATTAAAATCTCTCTACCTTGTTGTCCAGTCTCTTTATTTAAACCTCATGCCTAAGAAATATCCTGGAGTAAATCAGCTGTGGCCACTGCCCTGGTGACCGTGATGGTGATGAAGATAACGTTGACAGCGCTACTTAGATGAGGAATGTATCCCAGCAATCAAAGCTCTCAGTGGAGTGTGGTGAGACTGTCAGCACGGGGTTATTGGACTGAGTATTGCTTTTGTGACACGAGCCAATGGAGCTCGGAGCTCAGGTGGACAATGTACCACTATATTCCCTCAACTCAGCACCGTAACTGCTGTAATTACAACCAACAGACCTCAGATCAGCACAAGAGGTGCTAACACACTTCAACTGATATCCAGCCAATGTTTCTAGATTCTGTAAAGAAGATATACCTATCTTCAGGAACCAGGATCTCTACGTCAACTACATTTGTTCTTAAATTGATTTTTTGAACATTTTTATCTTATCTTTTAACATTTTATTCTTATTTTATTAGTAAAATAAGATTGTGTCTATAAATGACAGCACTGAACAGAAAACATAAATAATTCCAGGTGATCCAAGAAAAAGAGAAAGTGAGAAAAAAAAACTTTTACCCATAAGCCATTTAGCTAACAGTATATGAGAGAGAAGATCACTGGTTTAAGATGGAAGTGGGCGCTTGGTGCTGCGAGGACTCAGATATGTAATTTTGAGGCAAAAGCCGAGTAATAGGGAGAGTGTCTCACATCACAAACCTCCTATCGCGAGGCTGTGAAATTTGCAGCCTCTGTGTCTTGGATCCAATTCATCACTGTTCTAGGATGTCCTGTAGATACATTCTTCAATTATTTTTCCCTCTTTAATGTGCCAACAGTAAATCAATATTTAGTCAACCAATGTAATTGCTCCTTGTGAAATAAAACATATTCGATAGAGTGGAAAAAAAAATCAAAGAGGAGATAAATTGTCCTCAGGCCTGCTGAAAATTTAAATTTTTTTACTGTACACTTAGGGCAGCTTCTGAGATTCGACACAACAGTTACAGCTGCTGAATCCTGGGTTTTAGAGAAGCACGCCAGATGTCTGAGGATGGGAGATCCAACTATATTTTGTTTTAAACAACATTTGACAGCTTATTGCATCTTAGTGTTAAACTCTGATTTATAATTGTTAGTACAAGTCGTGTAATTGTGAATTTAAAAGATTTACACACTGGAACACTGTAAATTTACAATATGTTAAATAATGTGTTTTCAACACAGTTCGACAAAAATAACTTAAATGAATAGTCCATATCAATTTAAAATAAAGGTTTTGACATCAGTGACACCAAACGTCAATGATTATTGCATTTCTTGCAGGTTTGAATATGCATAAGTATGAATTTCAGTGAATAAATGCTTAAATTTGCATCTGTTAAACACAAGAAGCAAGAGTATGACTATAGAAGGCTTGAAATATTATGCACAGCAATATATATGAAATATATGCAGTGTTGGGCAAGCTACTCTGCAGCTTTACAAGCCACAAGCTACTCGTAAGTTAAAGTAGTTAAGTTACATTCAATCTACCCTTCTGAAATATTATTTTTTTTTCCTTATTTTTGTTTATAATTTTTTTACAATGACATTGTTACAAATAACTGAATAATTGCTAATGGAGAATTTTATTAAAATATTGGAGGTTTAAAACAATATAATACAATGCAATTATGATTTCAAAGCTTATATCTCAAACTGGCTGTCAAAGTGCAAAATTGCTACAAATTTAACATCAGTGCATAAGTTTTTTTGCGTACAATAAAATGTATGCAACCTAAATTAAATACTCAGGAGTCAGGATTAGTCTAAAAATGCATGTTAAACTCCCAGCACATGCAGTGATGGAGCGCACAGTATTTTGAACAGAACCGCTCTGAGACGCCAGTCATGAGCTGACCATGTGAACAATGCTCTTTGCTCGACTATTTTTTTTTTCTTTTTGAATTGTTCAAAACAATCCAGGCAATTGGCTGATGAAACATTGATTAAAATTAAGATACCATTTTTACAAAACAAAATTAATTTTAAAGAAATGCTTTCTACAAAACAAAACTTAATGAAGTGGTTAAAATCATGTCTGACCTACTCCATGTCTTCTGACATATTGCGCGTCATATTATGTGTCCTATCTTGCTCATGCTGTTCACTTTTCATAATCAACATAGATGAAATTAAAAAACAACATTATAATATTTTACATAAATATGAACAACAAAATATGTTTTTTTGGAATGGATACAAGTATAGTAGGCTACAGTACAGAGAAATTTCATGTTGGAGCGGGATTTGAGCGAAAGTTGTTTTACCGGTGAACATGAGTGGCTCATGAGTGGAGCGTTCGCTTGGGCCGAGAGCAATTGAGAGGAGCGCACTGGCATAGAGCAGAATATTGAGCTAAGCATCACACCGATCCGCTTCGCTCATTACAGGCTCGTTCTCGTCAGAACCCAAAACTGAATGTAGCTTTTGGTCGCGCTACACCGCTACTTGCTGGATAAAGTAGTTAGCTACTGGAAAAGCTACACTGTTTAAAAGTAACTGAGCTACTGACAAGCTACTGAAAAATGTAATTCAGCTAGTAGCGTCACTACTTGTAGCTAGCTACTGCCCAACACTGAATATATGTACTAATTTTATTATATTTTCATGATTTTTTTGTCTTTATGAACCTCAGAAAATTTTAGTCTTCCATTTAATGTATAGAAAAGAGAACATTTCACCTTTTGTGTGATGGGGAAGAAAAAATGTCATACATATTTTATAAACTGCTGAACTACACCTTTACAATATTAAAAACTGTAATATTTTAAATATTTATCGCTTGCTATTTTGTTACTGAAGACAAAAAAGCATGTTGATTATGTTAGGGCTAATTTAGGAGACAAAACATTTTGTATGTATATGGGTGTTTCTAATTGCATGTACATTTGATGTCCAAAATCATTTTTTTTCCTGCTGTTTTCAAATGGTTATGTTTTTAATCATTTTAATAATTTGTTACTCATTGTCATGGATCACAAGATGTTACAGGCCAAAACAAAATCATATTTTCTGTAAAAAGTTTCATGATTTTGTCTGAATTAGAATTGTGTATTTTTTTTTTCTATCGTATCATTGTGTTTAGATCAAAATATTTTATTTTAATTTTAGTTTGTAATATTTAATAATTTTTTTTAATAAAAGCCCTGGATAGTAATTTTCCTAATTCTGCAACATTAAATTGTTTAAAAATAACTTTAATCTTATAAAAATGTGTGTCCATAAATTTTGCATCAACTCTGTTACTGTACCTCTTTGCCTGTAAATCGGTGGAATTATCTCTCACAACTATGTGAGATACAGGAAATGATGTCACTTGCCCTCACTGATAAGATCTGAAACACTGAAAGGTGTGTGTGCTCTCTCTGAGAAAATATTTTAATCTAAAATGTTCTTACACCAAGAGAGATATTTTGTAAAACGTCAAAATTGTTACCAATATCAAAAGGAGTTTATCACTGATCACACCGTGGGTTGTTTAAAAGTCTTTTAATCATTATTTCATTAGTGCCGTGTGCTCTTAGCATTTATGCTAGCAAGTGGAGTTTTTGACAAAAATTTGGAGGCCAAGTCAACACTTCAAACCTGTTGTGGTGCTCCTCAAACCATTCCTGAACCATTATTGCTTTGTGGTAGGGCGCATTATCCTGTTGAAAGAGGCCACAGCTTTGTTACTTTGACAAGTACCACGTAGGTAGGTGGTATGTGTCAAAGTAACATCCAGATGAATGGCAGGACCCAAGGTTTCCCAGAAGAACACAGCCCAAAGCATCACACTGCCTCCAACAGCTTGCCTTCTTCCTGGTGTCATGTGTTGTGAAACGTGATTCATCAGACCAGGCCACCTTCTTCCATTGCCCCATGGTCCAGTTCTGATGCTCATGTGCCCACTGTTGCCGCTTTCGATGGTGGACAGGGGTAAGCATGGGCACCCTGACTAGTCTGCGGCTATTCTGACACCTTTCTATCAGAACCAGCATTTACTTCTTGAGCAATTTGAGCTACAGAAGCTTGTCTGTTTGATCAGACCACACAGGCCAGCCTTCGCTCCCCACGTGCATCAATGAGCCTTGGCTGCCCATGACCCTGTCGCCGGTTCACCACTGTTCCTTCCTTGGACCACTTTTGATAGATACTGATCACTGCAGACCAGGAACATCCCACAAGAGCTGCAGTTTTGGAGAAACTCTGACCCATGTCTAGCCATCACAATTTGGCCCTTGTCAAACTCGCTCAAATCGCTTGCCCATGTTCCTGCTTCTAACACATCAACTTTGAGGACACAATGTTCACTTACTGCCTAAAATATCCCACCCACTAACAGGTGACGTGATGAAGAGATAATGTTATTCACTTCACCTGTCAGTGGACATAATGTTATGCCTGATCATTGTATATACATGAATATTAAATACATAAATATTATGTTATATTCTATTTTTTTTAAAAAGTAAAACATGTTAGAGCTATACATTCATTTAATCAAATAATAGCACTTGCAAAAATTGTTTTGTTTTTTAAAGGATTTTGTTAATTTATATATATATATTTTAACAAAAAGCAAAGAGGGCAAAAAAAGCTGATTCTTTCATGTTTTCCTTTATGAGAGACGAGTCTAATTTAAGGCCAATAAAAAAAGAAAGCAGGCAGGGAGGAGGGTTTCATTTGGTGAGGGATCTCACTTATCCAGCTTCTTGGGTGAAGAAAGCGTTGCTGTCTGGCAGACAGCTCAGGTAGTTTTGCTGGGCCCGAGCCTGCAAACCGATGCCAAGAAACCTAATCCTATTAATAAAACAAAAATCAAAGCAAACACGACAGCGCTAACCTCTGTGCACCCTGCTGGCTCGACCCAAACGCTCAGTGGAATCTTAAAAGCCAGCTCTGAACAAGCTCTGACGGAGCATTTTCAAAACTTTGCGTGCCGCGGTGAGACCCAGGTGAGAAGTGTAGATTTGGATGTGTGACACACGCAAACACACACCAAACAGACACATGTATAAGCGCTGCACACTAAATCTGGGGAAATAAGAAACATGGAAAGATTTGCAATGTGCAGAAAATAAATCTAAAGAGTACACTCTTCAAAGTTCTAAACTGGCATCTATAGTTCCATTTAGGACCTTTAACATCCATGGAATTTTCCATGGTTTTTATAGTGGAAAAAAGGTTCTTTGAAATATCAAAATGTTCTTCACACTGAGAAAAAGGATAGTTCTTTTAAGGGAACCCAAAATGGTTCTTAGTACATTGCTGTGAAAACGTGCTTTTGACAAATTGAGTGCTTCTTACAGCACATTACAGTAAAACTTCTTACAGTTTTCCTTCTAGCCGACTATATTTGAAATACCACACGCAAACAGTCCTAATCCTTGCGTTAAAAGATCAGACGGTTTCATGTCAGACTCTTTCAAATGTATGCAAACAAGTCCAGTTGAAACTAGTCAAGTTCAACACAAATGATGACTCTAGAGTTGCTAAACAGAGCACATATGAAAAGATAAGCCAGCCTTAATGGCGTAAACTCGCCCCTCCTATGCTATCAGCTTCAACTTTTTGAAATAGTTCACGACAGATAGAGAGAGCTTATCTCACTGTCTGTTGTGTGCTCATGATCAGAGCAGTGAAAACACAGGAATGTTTCGGAAAGTTTCACTTGTTGAAATGCAATGACAGAGCAGAATCATTGAGCAAATTGTGGAAAACTGCACGCAGGTGTCTGCACTCATACAGCTGTGATCAAGAAAAAAAAAAAAAAAAAGAACATCTAGAATTACTATTTTATCAAGACATTAAAGTTATTAAGATTTTTCCTCCAAATGGTTGTTGTATTACATAGTTACAATAAAATAAATCTGTGTAGCTTTTGGTGTCATGACGTTTGGTTACTTGAGAGCCCCGGTCTTCAAGAACTATACTTTAATTTCTAACTAATAATATTTAATTTGAATCTAACCTTAGATGCCATATTTGATTTGAGCTATTTGATTTGAGTTTTTTGTCCTCTTTGAAGCTTGGAGGACATTTTTACTATGAACTGTCCATGTGATCTCATTAGTAATCATTAAGGTATTAGAGAGGCTTAAAAAATCTATATGAATAAAATAAAGTAACAATACATTGTATAAATACAATATAAATGCTATTTTAGGTAACACTTTACAATGAGGTTTCATCATCTTTGTTCATTTTTTATTCATGTTATTTCACAGTGCATGAACTAATAATTATGTGTTCCTGAGTTGGTATATATCTAAAAATAAAGGTGATAATAAATAATAAATAAATAAGCATAACACACATGTGTGTGTGGGCATGTTTTTGTGAAATATCAGGACACAAATGTGTATAATGACGTGGGCATGACATAGGTATCACAAGGCGAGGGTGAAATATGAAGACGTTACCCATGTCCTCACTTTTCAAAAGGCTTATAAATCATACAGAATGAGGTTTTTTTCACAGAAAGTAAACTGTGCGGTTTCCTGTGATGGGTAGGTTTAGGGGTAGGGGCAGTGTAGGGAGATAGAAAATACGGTTTGTACGGTATAAAAACCATTACGCCTATGGAATGTCCCCACATTTCACAAAAAAACCCCAGTGTGTGCATCTATGTGTTTGTGTGTGCATGTGTGTTAATGGAGCAAAACAACAGCAAATGGGTTTGAACAAGGGGGAGTAAATAATGATAATATTAATTCATGGGTGATACTATTTTGAACAAAAAATTTTATATAACAGTAAATTTAGCCCATGATAATTATCATTAGATCAAGCAGTCATTGTTCCTTCTAGACGTCTACGGATTTGATTAAGTTCAATTATATTTCTTTCCATAAGAAATCTTAACAAATATCTACAACTGATCAGATTTGCCAAAAGTCGGCAATCAATCTTAGGAGATTTCTCCTTTCTCACCAAATTCTTCCAAGATCAAATTATCTGAGTTAAGATTCATTAACTTCACTCTAAAAAATGGTGCTATATAGTACTAAAAGTGGTTATTTGGGTCGTAATCATAGGGGAACCACTTTAAGTGCTGTATAGCACTAAATCTTGATGCTTCAGTGGTTCTTCAGCTGTTCTTCGGGATGACTGAGGTGCTATATAGCACCACTACCATATACAGAACCTTTTAAGATATGGTACTAAGCACCAAAAGTGGTTCCCCTATGATTACGAGCCAAGAACCACTTTTAGTGCCATATAGAACTAATTTGTTTTTTGTTTTTGAGTGTTTCTGCATCTAATTTGTGTTTTACTTCAATATTTTTTGGGGAAACGTGAGATTGCGATCTCTGATTTTCACCTAGCTTTGATAGCTCGGCAAATCTAAGAAAAGTTTGAGACGTTCTTTTCTAATTCTATACATTCATTGATTTTTCAGTGAAAACACAAGCAGAATGGAAGTGTTGTTTACAGAGATTAATTTGTAGTAGAGCTGAATTACAATGCAGTGCTTCTCTAACCAACTCTACCCATCAGCCCTTCTGTTGGCAGTTTAATGCAAACCTTTGTTGAGATCTGTTGTGTGTCTTACTCTTTTCAGGCTAAACACAACAATTTTAGACATGCACTATCTCTGTTCCCCTGAACGATTTGGTGGAGGGGACACCTGCTAAAAGACACATTCAGCTGGACCAAAGTGAAAAGCACGCATGAAGGCCATGCAAATCGGCTTTTGTCTTATCTAATGAATATGTTCTTATGGTGAGAAAGAACATAGGGCTTCGGCCCTGGAGGGGTGCTGAACCGTCCCGCACATGAATGGCAGCAGAGGAGGGAAGTGTGCCTTTGTAAATGAGTTGGCGTATGGGGGAGTCTCCACATGCGTCGAAGGAAGTGGTAATTAATGGATAGTGAGTGACTCTCCATGAATGGGATGCTGACAATAGGGAAACGTTAAAGCTGAGTTAGCAGAGAGTGAAAGGGAAAGTGGAAGGCCAAAAGATGGCCGCCGCTTGCAAAGCCCCCATGATCCTCTCTGCCCTCTCCTTTATGATCAGCTGTAGAGTTTGTTTGGCGCCTGTTGTGATCGCACAATAGGGTTCACTTGCCACAATTGTACTGTGTAGACAGCCACTAATAAAAGTAGTCATATTTAAATGAAGAGTTCATCAAAAAATGAAATTACATGTTGTTGCAAAACCTGTTTATCTTTCTTTTGTGGAAAACAAAAGGAGAAATTCTGAAGAATGTGCACGCTGCTCTTTTCCATTCACGCTTCACAAAATTACAAAAAAATATTCTTTAGCTCTGTTTTTGATAAACTTACTGTTTTTTTATTATAATTTCCGTACATGATTATACTATTAATTTAAGTGAATTACCACTGGATTTACCATTTAATAATGGTGCTACAGTTAATTAGTCTTAATATTTAGCACAGCACATTTATGAATTTTGATTTATACATTTGCTCTGATTGTGTTTCATGAATGGGACTCTTTGAACAGATCATTGAATCTCTCAAATGATACATCAAGTGAAAATGTCTTTATTTCCTTGTGTATCATTTGATCCAAAACAAATATTTCCTACAACTTATAGGATTTAAACTGACTTATGAGACAAGCTTTCCCAATTTTTTTGAGTACAACTCCCCTTCAATAATAATAATAATATATATATATATATATATATATATATAGGGGAGAGAAGGGCACAACCTAACGCTTTTTGACTGCCTCAGTTTGTGTAAATCCACTTGGGGTTCAATGTATTTATTTTTTCCCACATTAATTTCACACGTCTAGTACAAATATGTGGTATTGTTTCATTAATGCAGTGTATACTTTTTTCTTGATTTACCCCGAAAGAATGGAAGTGAAATGTGACAGCATGCCCCATGGGTACATTGTAACATGTGAGGGGAACATTATAGCATGACCAAATGACAGCTTAAAATGTTATCTGATATAATAAAATAAATATACATGACAAATTGAAATATTTTGTCAATAAAATACAATTGTTAACTTTTTAAAATAAAATAATAGCATTTTTTAATCATTAAAAATATACACATTTTTGAGTTTGACAACAAACACATAGCTAAATACAGCTATACAGCATAGTTCAAGACATAATAATAATTAATAATTTCTGAACATTGACTAAAAACTGAAACTATATGAACAGAAGCTAAATTAAAATATTAACAAATACTTCTTTGTGCTGCTTGGTCATTTAAAATGTGCATCAGGATATGCTATATGTATCTTTCTGCGATATTATTTGCTCTCCAATATGTGTGTGTGTGTGTGTGTGTGTGTGTGTGTGTGTGTGTGTGTGTGTGTGTGTGTGTGTGTGTGTGTGTGTGTGTGTGTGTGTGTGTGTGTGTGTGTGTGTGTGTGTGTGTGTGTGTGTGTGTGTGTGTGTGTGTGTGTGTGTGTGTGTGTGTGTGTGTCTTTTAAAAGACAGATCATTTATATAGATGTTTGTATGCCTTTAATATAAACTGGATCTTTAACCTCTATTCATCATTATAAGACAAACAAAATAAAATTGCTCGCACTTCACCCTCAATGATTTAATAGGTATGTGGTAATCAAAGCATTAGTTAAAAGAGATGCTGATTCATGCAGGTATTGTTGATAAAAGTGGTGGTTAGAAGGCAATTGGTTGTGAGGTGTAAATGACAGCTTATTAATCGCTAATGTGACTGTGCAATGCAAAGTACGCAAAGAAAAACAAACGGCTGCTAATGTAATTTTACATTTCTGCATGATTGATTTTCACAGTATAAATGTTATGTGAAGTCAAACATGTAGGATTAAATGTCAATTTCATTGTGTCAAAAATAAGTGCTTATTGCATTACAAAAACAATAACAAAACCTGTTTCCTAGGATACGACCTGCAATGTACAATTTCATATGGCCTCTTATCATGATGCAGCTATTGCTGCAAGGCATCAGTGCTGTTCAAACACGCCGTTTAAACATTCACACGGGACTGTGTGTGTCAGGGGCTGTACAGCCATGGGTCCTTGGGTGGTGGCGTGTGTACATACACAGGTCGCCCGGGTGTCAGGAAGAAGGTTGGGATGAAGGCATGTGTGTGTAACAAAGGCCAGCTAGTAAAGAGCTGGCAAGGTAAACCTCACTCCCCTGGCCTCAAGAAGCATTCTAGTGATTGACACGAGAGGCTGCGGTCTTTGGGGTCCTTGTCAGGGCACCCGCCTCCTATGCCAAAAACGGCCATTCAAATCCCACTCGGAACGGTGTGAGTACAACTGGAGGGGTTATATTGGGTGCCGTGAGGTTTAGGGGGGTGGGTGTAACGGAGGCCAGCTAGTAAGATTTGTGTGAGTAAACCAGGGGTTACTGTGGTGCCGTGACTCAGATGGAAGTGATGTTTATGGGGGGTAAATATAACAGATGCCAGCTAGTAAGAGCTGTGTGAGTAAACCAGGGGTTACATTGGTGCCGTAACCTGGATGGGAATGAGGTTTGGGGGTGTAACAGAGGCCAGCTAGTAAGAGCTGTGTGAGTAAACCAGGGGTTGCATTGGTGGCATGACCTGGATGGGAGTGAGGTTTAGAGGGGTGAGTATAACAGAGACCAGTTAGTAAGAGCTGTGTGAGTAAACCAGGGGTTGCATTGGTGCCGTGACCTGGATGTGAGTGAGGTTTAGAGGGGTGAGTATAACAGAGGCCAGCTAGTAAGAGCTGTCTGAGTAAACCAGGGGTTGCATTGGTGCCGTGACCTGGATGGGAGTGATGTTTTGGAGGGTGAGTATAATGGAGGCCAGCTAGTAAGAGCTGTGTGAGTAAACCAGGGGTTGCATTGGTGCCATGACCTGGATGGGATGGAAGTTTAGAGGGGTGAGTATAATGGAGGCCAGCTAGTAAGAGCTGTGTGAGTAAACCAGGGGTTGCATTGGTGCCATGACCTGGATGGGAGGGAAGTTTAGAGGGGTGAGTATAACAGAGGCCAGCTAGTAAGAGCTGTCTGAGTAAACCAGGGGTTGCATTGGTGCCGTGACCTGGATGGGAGTGATGTTTTGGAGGGTGAGTGTAATGGAGGCCAGCTAGTAAGAGCTGTGTGAGTAAACCAGGGGTTGCATTGGTGCCGTGACCTGGATGGGAGGGCAGTTTAGAGGGGTGAGTATAACAGAGACCAGCTAGTAAGAGCTGTGTGAGTAAACCAGGGGTTGCATTGGTGTCGTGACCTGGATGGGAGTGAGGTTTGGGGGGGGGGGGGGGGGGGGCGGAGGGGGGTGTAACAGAGGCCAGCTAGTAAGAGCTGTATGAGTAAACCAGGGGTTGCATTGGTGTCGTGACCTGGATGTGAGTGAGGTTTAGCGGGGTGAGTATAACAGAGACCAGCTAGTAAGAGCTGTGTGAGTAAACCAGGGGTTGCATTGGTGCCATGACCTGGATGGGAGTGAGGCTTGGGGGGGGGGGGGGGGTGTAACAGAGGCCAGCTAGTAAGAGCTGTGTGAGTAAACCAGGGGTTGCATTGGTGCCATGACCTGGATGGAAGTGAGGTTTAGAGGGGTGAGTATAACAGAGGCCAGCTAGTAAGAGCTGTCTGAGTAAACCAGGGGTTGCATTGGTGTCGTGACCAGGATGGGAGTGAGGTTTAGAGGGGTGAGTGTAACGGAGGCCAGCTAGTAAGAGCTGTGTGAGTAAACCAGGGGTTGCATTGGTGCCGTGACCTGGATGGAAGTGAGGTTTAGAGGGGTGAGTATAACAGAGGCCAGCTAGTAAGAGCTGTCTGAGTAAACCAGGGGTTGCATTGGTGTCGTGACCTGGATGGGAGTGAGGTTTAGAGGGGTGAGTGTAACGGAGGCCAGCTAGTAAGAGCTGTGTGAGTAAACCAGGGGTTGCATTGGTGCCATGACCTGGATGGGAGTGAAGTTTAGAGGGGTGAGTATGACACAGGCCAGCTAGTAAGAGCTGTGTGAGTAAACAAGGGGTTGCATTGGTGTCGTGACCTGGATGTGAGTGAGGTTTAGAGGTGTGAGTGTAACGGAGGCCAGCTAGTAAGAGCTGTGTGAGTAAACCAGGGGTTGCATTGGTGCCATGACCTGGATGGGAGTGAAGTTTAGAGGGGTGAGTATAACAGAGGCCAGCTAGTAAGAGCTGTGTGAGTAAACCAGGGGTTGCATTGGTGTCGTGACCTGGATGTGAGTGAGGTTTAGAGGTGTGAGTGTAACGGAGGCCAGCTAGTAAGAGCTGTGTGAGTAAACCAGGGGTTGCATTGGTGCCATGACCTGGATGGGAGTGAAGTTTAGAGGGGTGAGTATAACAGAGGCCAGCTAGTAAGAGCTGTGTGAGTAAACCAGGGGTTGCATTGGTGCCATGACCTGGATGGGAGTGAGGTTTAGGGGGAGGGGGGGTGTGTAACAGAGGCCAGCTAGTAAGAGCTGTCTGAGTAAACCAGGGGTTGCATTGGTGCCGTGACCTGGATGGGAGTGATGTTTTGGAGGATGAGTGTAATGGAGGCAAGCTAGTAAAAGCTGTGTGAGTAAACCAGGGGTTGCATTGGTGCCATGACCTGGATGGGAGTAAGGTTTAGGGGGAGGGGGGGTGTGTAACAGAGGCCAGCTAGTAAGAGCTGTCTGAGTAAACCAGGGGTTGCATTGGTGCCGTGACCTGGATGGGAGTGATGTTTTGGAGGATGAGTGTAATGGAGGCAAGCTAGTAAAAGCTGTGTGAGTAAACCAGGGGTTGCATTGGTGCCGTGACCTGGATGGGAGTGATGTTTTGGAGGGTGAGTGTAATGGAGGCAAGCTAGTAAAAGCTGTGTGAGTAAACCAGGGGTTGCATTGGTGCCGTGACCTGGATGGGAGTGATGTTTTGGAGGGTGAGTGTAATGGAGGCAAGCTAGTAAAAGCTGTGTGGGTAAACCAGGGGTTGCATTGGTGCCGTGACCTGGATGGGAGTGATGTTTAGAGGTGTGAGTGTAATGGAGACCAGTCTGGAAGAGCTGTCTGAGTAAACCAGGGGTTGCATTGGTGCCGTGACCTATACGGGAGTGAGGTTTAGAGGGGTGAGTGTAATGGAGCCCAGCTAGTAAGAGCTGTGTGAGTAAACCAGGGGTTACATTGGTGCCGTTACTAAAAATAAAACCATAAACATTTTCAATAACAGTACTTTCAAGAACAGAAAATTAAAAACATATTTTATTTCAGCTAGTTGCCAAGGCAACATTTCTCGTTTTAGTTTAGTTGAAGTTGAAGTAGTATAATAAAGAAAAAAATTCATTAAAAACTATGTTTTTAAAACATAGACATGTTTCAATATATTAACAAAAATGGGGGAAAGTACTTAAATGTCATGAATTAAATCAGGTTTCATCTACTTTATGCAAAATATTGTTATTATCATATGTTTGATTTAGTCGTGAATCACGAACCATACGTTTTCATGATATTCATCCCTATAATCACAGATATTTTTAGAATAGTTCATGTACACACATACAGTAGCAAACATAAATATTAGTAATAGTAAAATATTTGGTAACACTTTATTTTACAGTGTCCCTATTACACTTTTTATTTACCATAGTTATAACAGTAAATTATACATAATTACATGCAACTAACCCTAAACCAAACCTTAACCCTAACACTAATTATATGGTAAGTAAATTTTTCTCAATACTTAATTGTACAATTACATTGTAAAAATGGCATCTTAAAATAAAGTGTAACCAAATATTTTTGTTTATATTTGAATATAACTTCTGTTACTTTGTTTATCACCGAGATTGTCGCAATGTATTGTGGGATCTATCTGTAATGCTAATTTTGGCGAAAACAATTAAGGTATCTTAGAAGGCGTCATAACTAGGAACAGCCTTTTCCCAAAAAATTCTTGGAACATTCTTCGAATTAGAGTAAATAAATCAGGTTTTCGTGATATTCATACGATCAAACATAACAGATATTTTTAGAACATAAAATGTATTGTTCAGAAGAAATGCATTTCGAGTCACTTTCTCCAAGACAAAAGCAGATATATATGTGTGACAAGTGTTTACCGTTCAATATTATATAGCAGGCTACTAAATGAATTACTACTACTACTTAATTAAAAGGAATCAGGTCAGAGTTGTATACGGCCATCAACAGCAATTCTCCCAAAAAACAGGAAAACTGCAATGTGTAGCTACTATTTAGCATGAATGTTCGCTAATGTATCAAAGTAAATAGCTTTGACTTCTGAGGCGAGCAGAGAGCACAGCTTAATCACATTTAATTATGTTTCCAACAAAGTATTGCATGTATCTCTTTAATTACTAAGAGGAAGTTCAGTTTTATCCTTGAATCAAGTATCTGGGCCAAGATTCATTAACAGGCACTGTCAATCAAGCACTAAAACAATGCGTAATTAAAAAATCAATTTGGCTGAAAAAAAAAATGGAAATGGAGGACAGACAGAGGAATCAACAAAAGAAAGAGGAGACACTATTAAAGACGGGACTGAAAGCTGCATTTGGAGATTCTGTGTTACTGACAGCTGTCCTCGTATTTTGTCTTATTGTAGTGCTACTCTAAGGATTTTCAATCTTTTTTCTAGCAGTCTCCAGCTTAATGAGCTTGACCTTGTAGCATAGGTTGTAAATACGCAGTCACCTCACAATAATCTTTTAGTCACATATAGGTACTTAGCCATCATTCTTAAAGCATGGCAGACGTGTCGCTCCATTCACAATAACACACTGTCCTTGTTTCTTCATGTAGTACTTCAGTCAGGCATTTTTTAGGATTTCAGGACATATGCCATGTTTTAATTGAATAAATCCTCTATAGGTTATGACATGCTTATTGTTCTGATGTTTGCATATGGACTATATTTGCCACATTTAGCTGTTTAACTGTTGCAAACAGAACATCGTACATCTTTGCAGCAACTCCCAAGCAAACACAGAACATTACCCTAATATTAGTATCTTGTTCCCATGTGGATGTTTTTTGGGAAACAAATAATAACATTCAAGGAATGCTTTAAATATTAATTTAACCATAAAATAATGTTTACAGAATGTTGCAGGGAGGCTTTCTGAGACAACGTTAAAATCATTTATACGGAACAAAAAAAAAAAATGTATATTGTGGCCTTACTATAGGGTAGAGTGGAGGAAAACAAGGGGTAAAATGCCCACCTACTGTTTTTCCCAAAATAACCAATAGATAAAATCAAGATAATTTTTTGTTGTTCCTATGAACTACTTTGACCAGAGTGATGTAGAAGTTTTCACTACAAAGCTTACACTGGTGGCGTACCTGAGAGAAAATGGATTTCACGTTAAGTGATATAATTTTTAACAGTAAGAAAAAAAGTATTTTACAGTGTATACTGTATCATAATACATATACAGTATATATTTCTTAAATATATACATGCATGTGTTTGTATTTATATATACATAATAATTATAGCACAGCGCACACACATATATTATGTAAACACAAACTTTTATATTGGATGCGTTTAATCATGATTAATCAATTGCCCAGCACTAATTTTAATAAAAACATATAGCCATTTTTTCCCATTTTAAATAAGACCAAAGCCTCAAGTTTATCATTTTTTTAAATAAATTAATTTATTAAACAATTGTATAAATGATGGACCAAACAAAAACTGATAAAAAAAAAAAAACAGTGGTTTAACTTTAGAAAACGGGGAAAAAAAATGTAGATGCATTGTGGGATCTCTCCGTGAAGGATACATGTAATGTTATTTAACAATTTGGCCAAAACGGGGTATCTTTGAAGGCATCGTAAGCCTTTATCAAACAGCCTCTTCGTATCGAGAGTGTGTGTCCACAGACAGAGTCTCAGTCACGTTGGAAAAAGGTAAATAAAGTCTGCATTACTCAAACACGTTGTCCTACAACCAGCAACGGACATTTTATAGTTGTGTGGTTTCTGCTCTATTGTGCCCAGTAGCTCCGCCCACATTGTAAACTGTGATTGGTCAAAAATCCTTATTATATTTAAAATATAAAATATCTTCAGACTGTCATTGAGTCCCGTCGCACAGCATTGAAGCTTTCAGTATAGACAGACAAGGTTGCGTGTTAGGACATGGTATAATTGTCACCTACAGTTTTACTATCTCCAGCATTACGATGTGCGATCTGGCAGCGCTACTTTTCATTTGGCTGTCAGACACGGCCGATCTCAGGACACAGTATAGTTCTCACATACTTATATGTGTCTTATCCTCTCCAGATATTTTTAAACCTTCTTACACTCTACTCCTCAAAACTACTTTCCATTCCGCTTTAAGCACATTAATATTGCCTTCACAGATCTCCAATCTCCACTTATCCCTTTGGATTCCAGCTTCTTCCTAAAAGCTTAGTGGCCCTCCGTCTGAAGCGGCACAGACAACCTTGTCATCACCAAATTAAGAAATAATCACCTCTAGCCAACTCGGACAATATGGCTCTCAGAGTGTTTGTGAACGTTTTTCATGAGGAACGAAGGAAATTTTTGATAAACAAACTTAAAATTGGCTTTACAAGGCCTAAAAGGACACACTGATGGAATATGGGTGGCAATTTGCACAAATAGGGTAAAATTGGTGTCTATACTATTATACTATTTTTTAAAGCACAATTCTCACTTTGAAGTGAGAACTATATATTTTTAAACTATTTTTAATTATCAACAGTGACTTAATATTCAACAATATTATTGATCTGACTGTATTAACGCTGTTGTAAGAGAGCTGAGCTGGACAATGACATTTTTGCATAACTGCTTTATAGATGAAATTAACTAATTTAATAATTGATGATCTTTCCAACGGAACTGAATCAGAAACTGACTTCAGCCGAAATGCATAATTTTCCTGTTAAAGCTGCTTTGAAACAATCTGTATTGTATAAACTTAATAAGGGAATTTCTCCAAAGTCAAATTGTAGACAAAATATTATCTTACCAAAAATTTTGTTTTCAGTTGTTCCCCACATTTTTATAATATAAGAAAACGTATAATTCCATAAAATTGTCACACAGTAAGTGACATCACATTTCTAGTAAATACTCCTATTCCGTATTCGAAATGTTCATCAATAACTATAATCCAACATTTGGTCATTTCATTGGTTGCAACCCATTCTCACTCCCAAGGCGTCAAAATCTGAAGCATGGTCAAGTGCCTTCCGCGTCACAATGAAGACGCTAAAGGTACCCCTAGGCATCACTATATCGACATGCAGGGTGCTCCATTGATTTCTCCATTGAAATTTTTGGCGTCATACACAGACGCATTGGGAACATTATCATCATGGTGAAATTATATTGGGTTATGATTTTGCCATTATGACATGTTGGAGTGTGATTCTCAATTTAATCAGACACGATAATTTTATTTACATTTATTTTATTTACGCTATTTAGACATGTTTGAACATGTAACCCAACCCCATCCCATCCAGGCCCGGGTCTAAGCACCCTCAAACGCAAGCAAAAGCACCCTCAGTTGATACTGCAATAATATCGGCAAAACAGATTTGGCAGATTCAAATGCATCTATTTACAGCAACTTTTTACCGCATTGAGTAATGTAGCCAATCACAGATAGTTGTGGATTTCTCGAACGCGATCAGAATCTCACCACTCAAAATGCAAGAGTTTTTATTCAGTGCTGAGTTATGCTGCCTTCATGCCCTCACATTGAATGCAATGAAACTTGAATGCAATGAGCTCATAATCACGATTTCAGAAGTCGGAATTAAATTTCTAATACCACGTGAAGGTGGCATTAATGCAGGCTCACGAAACCTCTCATTAACAAACAAAGTCTAGACACGATGTAAGTAAGAGATTTATTGTTGACGACATTTTTATAACGGAACTTTGTGAGATCGCGATGAACTGACAAAGCAACATCATTTTAGTGATCGTAGCGGTCTTGGCTTGGCTCACTTTCGAGGCTACAGTCATTCATTGAATAAAACTATTATTGCTAAGAGGACCGACGGCCAAATGCAGGCAGCAAAGTTTCGGAAGTGACATCTAAATGCCACTCTGCACGAGAAGAGAGATTAAATAATAGAGGTTTTGCCTCTGTAGAGGACATTATTTCGTGAATTTCTCTGCCAACATTCACAGTTTTTAGTCTGGATATTCTTATGAAATACAAGCCATTCTTATGAAAGTATTATTACACGTCTTTTTACATTTACATATTGTCCCAAAACTCGTTAATATGCAAATTCGATACAGTATATAGATGCATTGCCTAGAATGGGAATGGCATTTATGGCCATATTTACACACATATTGCATAAAGTAAATTGGTATATCAAATTATTCTGTATCTTTCATAGCATTGAGGATCATCTTTATACAAAGTTTGGATAAAAAAAACTTGAAGCATAAAAATTGATTAATGAATGAAAACAAAAATCCCATTGTTTGTCTATTCATTTCTTTTAGTTTTCTCAATAAAGTGGTTCTGGTGTCCTCTACAGAGCAGAGGATATAGCATATAACATAGGAATTTAAAAAAATATATATCAATTTGTTTTTTATGCTTCAAACAATAATGACTGGGAAAAAACAAATCTAAATTCACAAAACCTTTTTTTCTGGTTCTCAGGAAGATATGTTAAAAGACTAGTAACGCATTAAAGCAATGTAAAGGCAGACTAATAGATTAATAGACAATTTGTAGCAAAATATTTTTGAAATTCCAATAATTGGTAAATTACTTGTAAATAAATAATCATACATTTCTCACTGTACACTGCTATGGTGTACAACGGCTCGTTGCCTAGCCTATCTGCACTTTACTAGAGCACCCTCAGTAATTTAAGAAGCACCCTCAGTGATTTTATTCTGGAACCGGACCTGATCCCATCCCTAAACCTACCCATTTGTATATTATATTATATAAAACACAGGATATAACAGGCAGATACGACTGCATGCACAATTTATTCAAAAAGTAAAAATATTCAAAGTGTCCCGAAGCCAAACGACCGAAGCCAAATTTGTGTGAAGAAAATCCCCAAAAGCGATCAGCGTCTCCATCCTGCGAAGATCATGCACACATTCAAATTTCAAAAATTGCCGCCGAAGAAACGTTACGTCAGATTTGATAGTGAAATTGCATTGGCTCTCATATGACTAATTAGTCTCGTGACTAATTGCGTCATTATGTCAGCTTTGATTCAAGTCAAGTCAAGTCAACCTTATTTATATAGCGCTTTTAACAATGCAGATTGTTTCAAAGCAGCTTTACAGTGTTAAACAGGAAAATAATGCAACATAATTATATTCAGCCGTATAGCCATTCTGGAGAAAACGGTGATGTCATCAGTTAATTTCAATTATCATACAGTGACAGTGTGGGCTTTAGATCAGTAATTAGATCAGTAATTTAGTTTATATGGTTAATTTAGTTTAATAATTAGATTTATTTGGATATTTAGTTGAAAAATTTAGAAAAATTTAGTGTCCCCAACTGAGCACGCCAAGCCAGAGGCAACAGTGGCAAGGAAACCAAAACCCCATCAGGTGACCTAATGGAGAAAAATAAACCTTGGGAGAAACCAGGCTCAGTCGGGGTGCCAGTTCTCCTCTGGCCAAATGACATGATTGTAAAATGTCATTGGCTCTCGTGTGTCTTGTGAACGATTGCGTCATGCTAAAGAGTCGGGTGTATCATTTGAATGAAATATGACTGACTGACTGAGTGAGTGCGTTTACGGAGCGGCAGGATCATCATTTCAGAGATTAAAACATTAAGATCAACTCTGTTCTTTACATGAAGATATCGTATGACTTCAGAAGAATTGGCATGCAACATGAGTTAATACTTTTATACTGTTTTTGCAATTAATACCTGTGATTGTACTTTATTTGCCTGTTAAGTGTTTTATATTGTTTAGAAGTGGGTAGGTTCAGGGTAGGAGTTGGGTTATTTGCTACAAAATATAAAAGTAGCCTATAAATATTCATAAAATCATGTCTGCTTTTACAAATGCAAAGAATTAAATGTGTCTTGATCAGACGCATTGGGCACACAACTGAAATCAATGGAGCACCCTGCGCGTCGATATCGTGACGCCTAGGGGTACCTTTAGCGTCTTCATTGTGACGCGGAAGGCACTTGACCATGCTTCAGATTTTGACACCTTGGGAGTGAGAATGGGTTGTTCATTAACATTAAAATTAAATCTGCAAGTGACTCAAGTCAAGGTCAAGTCAAGCCAAGTCCAATTTATACACGGTACAAAAAATTTATTACATCCATTTAATTACATACAAAATCCATTACATATACGGTTAAAAAATAAAAAATAAAATAAATGGCAGCTGTCATTAGCAGAAATTTACAGTACAAAAATACAGTACACTCTAAAAATAAATGGTTCTACGTGGCACTAAAAGTGGTTATTGGCTCGTAATCATAAGGGAACCACTTTTGGTGCTATATAGCATCATATCTTAACAGGTTCTGTATATGGTAGTGGTGCTATATAGCACCTAAGTCATCTCAAAGAACCGCTGAAGAACCACTGAAGCACCAAGATTTGATGCTATACAGCACTTAAAGTGGTTCCCCTATGATTACGAGCCAAAGAACCACTTTTAGTACTATATAGCACCATTATTTTTGGAGTGTAACTACATTTTTGGTTTTACAGATGTAAGTTAAATTTACAGTACAAAAACATATTTCATTAAATGATATAATGTTAATTTACCAACCTATTGAAATACTAATATCTGTTTTGTATGGAGATTGCATGTCCTAATTCTCAGAGTATAAAAGATGGTAACTTACACATGTCTGAGTTCACAGATGCTGACGCCAACATTTATAAAGAGCAGGGCAATAATATATTTATATTTCACAATTAAATTAAATAAAAAAGCTGTTTCTTCCATTTTTGGGGGGTCCCATGGGTCTAGATGCCTTTAACTACTATGTTACAAATAATTTTGTAATTTTGTGTCCTTGTAATGTAGTTACTGTAGTAATAACTATAAATTATGCATAATTACATGCAACTAACCCTCATCCAAACCTAATCCTAACCGGTAACACTTTATTTTATATCGTCCATTACATATGTTACATGTAGTTACTATAGTAATAACAGTAAATTATGCATAATTACATGCAACTAACCCTCAACCAAACCCAGATTGTCCTCCAAATAAAACGACTCTATAGGTTGTTTTTCAAGTACCTTATTACAACCTTGTGCGCCCTCTAGCATGGCGTAAAAATAATGACAGTTACGTCTGTCATGAAATGACTATCGTTACCAATCAAAATGCGTGTTCATTTAAATGCAATGTGTGGACATTTTACCACCATTTGTCATATTTCCATTTAGCAAAAATATTTTTTTATTAACAACTACAGCCAAACCACCCCTAAACCTACCCAGTGATTTATAGTGCATATACACTTTATGAGCACATGCGTTCCCTGGGATCGAACCCACGATTGCATGATCACATGATTACATGATGTTGTATTTTGCAATACCCTATCAATTGAGCTACGCAAAACCCCAAATATGACACAGATAAAAGGAAACAAAGCATTAAAATGAAAGTGTCCTGTTGTCGATAGGGACACACCTTTAGTAAACGCTCCTATGGGTCGTATTTCAGGGAAGTGACAAACAACCTATATATGTGTATGGGTTGAAGGACATGTGGTAACAAGGACACTGTAAAAAAAAGTGTTACCCAATAATTATAGTAAAGTAATTATAGATGTAATTACATAAATAAATAAATGATAAATGCATAAATGTATTATATCAAATGATTAGTTTAAATGTTGACACATAGCCTAGCAGAAATACATTTAATTTAAGTTTTGTTTAGTGTGAAATATGTTACCACTTTTTTAAAGAGTTTCAAGCATATTTTGTGTCTTTTTTCCTGTAAAATGCCTGACACACACACACACATAAATGACAGCGAATAGCAGATTGAATTCCACGGCAGCAAACTCTACACGGTCGCATTGATGCAAAATAAATGAAATAGCAATCAGCAGATTTTGTACCTTAATGTTACATATCAAGCATTAAATAACCTGTCAATCCTTCCGAGATGGCTTCTATCTGTCCAATCTGAAAATAATAACTCCTTAGTCTTTTTATCATGATCCCCTCAAGTGCTATCAGCTCATTTGTCTTAGAAGTGTCTCATTTTTTCAAATGGTCTGTTTGCATTGCCCATTGATAAGGGCTGAAGGAAAATGGGTGTAGCTCTCTTTGCATTTGCAGAGGAGGTAAATTAACAGCATGGGCCCTTATCAAAGCACCTGATGGGAGTTCAAACGAACGGCGCAGCCTTCAAACGCGCAACGACACGGGGACAGAGTGGAAATTAATTGCGAGTTTGCAGTGTGAATACAGTGGGGTGGGTGCTCATCGAGTGGGTGAAGACAGGGAGGATTGAGATGGATTTCTATGTGAACAAACAAGTGTGTGATATTTATAAACATATACATTTTCCATTATGGCTCGCTACAGAAAGCTTTCCTCAGTGTATTAGGCGTGAATAGCGGGATTAGGGAGAGCAGTGCAGGTTGGGAGGGTTGGGAGATAACTGCTGCTTCATTAAACACACACCCAGACCCCCGTTCCACATCCCATAATGTTCGATTGAAACACGGGGCTCAATTTCCATAAGAAAAAAAGCCCCAATGTCATGCAGGTAGGTAGAGAGCAACCCCCATCCCAGACGCCAGCCCGCCCCCCAAACCCCACTCGTATCACCTTCATTAATTCCCTGCACTTTAAACACGCCGACGTTTCAGGAAAAGCTTCAATTATGTCTATAGCAAACTCACTTGCTGCATTTATTAAGTAGTAATTTTGTTACACAAGGCTAAATGAAAAAAAAAAGTCTTCGGCTGACATAAAAGCTAGATGACATTCTTTTCTTTTCATCTAATCCAAATAGATGAGAGATGGGCTTTGCTTAAAAGTATGGATTTTTTGTTTACGTGCGGCTAAGAGCACTGCAATTTTTTAAAGATTTGTGCCATCGCTGCACTAACAATATAATCATATATTCCCAGGCAAAACACATTCCTAGTTCAAAGAGGAGTATTTCTTTGGCATATTAGGATTTTTAATCGCCTAATACTCTCCTAGCGTTGCAAATCCTTGAGAATGGTTTAATTGCGTCTTAGAAATATAGTCCCAAAGAGGTTCTTGAAAACATAACCTTAACCCATTGAAGTTCATAGTGAGAACCGCTTATCTGCACCATGTGACATTTCCCCTCGTATTAGTCAATATTTAAGAGATATGCCTTAATTAAACAGGCAGGAAAAAAGCATAGGTGATGATACAGCATGCTTACATATTATATATTTCAAACATCCGAACTACTTCATACCAGAACTGAATGAGTAGCTGTAATTTCCCGCAAAATACTATAGTCACTCACTAATAATTGTAACTAGTGTATTGTGTTGCGGGTCAGTTTGACTCACACTCAATTTTTAAACTGCTTCCAGCACTGGTTAAACTATTTATTTCTTCTTGAAATTTTGTGAAATTTTCTCATTTAAGGTCATGAACATGTATGTAATTTTTCAACACATAAGGCTTCGATTATCCTTCAAATTTCCAATGGTAACGCGTCGATTTCGCAAAAACTCCCATATATCACAAAACGTTTTTTATGCTCGCATGAGGTGGTTTTTCAGGCAATTCGAAAAAGGAATGTTTCGCAAAACTACAATGGAAACAGTTTTTCGCATTTACAGGTCACCTGGCATACGTAAAAGTCACATGATCATTCTTTAATGATGACGCAGTATGTTTGGATAGAAGATGAGATTCTTTAATAAAAATCATAAAAGACAAAATAATTCCGTGATTACTGGATTCTAAACAACAAGAAATGCCATAACTTATCAAGACCTTGAAGCAGATATCACGTTTTAGTTGCATAACATCAGTGAATGGATATTTTGCAGTAGTTTTTTAATCGACATCGACAAAATATTGCAAAAGTTTTGTGCAAATCTGTGTGCAAAGATGTGTTTTGGAAAGGCTGTACTAATTTTGTACCCCCATTGGTTTTCAAGCAATTCTCAAACACCAAACACCAAAAAAAAATCAACATTGAAACCACAAATAGTCAGGTGAAATACAGAAAATATATGTATTATATATTTCAAACTGCACTAATCCACACCAGAACTGAACATATTTCTAGAACTGAATACGGTTCTATGAGCAGCTAGAGATACTATAGTCACTAGTAATAGTAACTGTAATTAAACTTTGATAACTTGCTATTGTTCCACAAACGCAGCCCCAAAAATATGTATCTCTCACGGAAGATAATCTTATAATGTATTGCAACAACGTCAGAGAAATCCATTCACTATTCACTGTAATTATATTACATTCAATTTTAAAACTTGGCTATAAAAATCTCATTATTTGTGTGGTGTTTATGCTTATTTATGCACCATTAGCCTAGCAACATGCTAATGCTAAACACTATTGAAATGGAGTGGGGGCATAATATTTCAGTGATGAATGAGTGTCCAAACAGCTCTTCCAGTCACTGCTTGCACATTTCCTGTTATCACATTTCATATCATCAAACAAGAAGGAAAAAACAGTCAACCAATTACTATCCAGTTAGTCACAAAATACAATTAAATTACAAAGCTACAGAACCAGGTTAATGTGAATTATGTGAGGATTAACTTTCAAAAGCACATTAGTCATAATAGATTATCGGTTTACGTTTCTAAATTTGGAGTACCTTGAACTTGGGTTTGCTGTGCAGCTGTTTTATTGCTCTGATTCAGTTCTGTATTTAAAAGTATTACTTTTTTGTCCAAAGTGGAAGTCAATGGCTACTTAAGCTGTTTGGTTACCAACATCTACCAAGATATCTTCAGAACACCATCTTACAATTTGAACTGGAACTGTCCTGTTTATATTTCTATACACATTTGTGCCATTTTAGCAAACAACCTAGTGTTGATGTAAAATTATGCATTTCCTTGTTTACCCCTGAACTTAGATTGCTTGTATTTTGAAACATGAAAGTTGTTTTGCAATAAAACTGTTTGCCTGTGAATTTTGAGTGCAAAATAAGACATATGTGAACTATTGTATTTTCATCCATTCAAACATGTGCTCAAATTTGTACTCAAAATGTGTATTTTTGCAATTCCAGGCATGTGCTGGTGAGATTGAGAACTGGACAAAAGAAACAAGTTGCAAACGAAAAATACAGACAGCTCAACAAGAGGAAATATGACACCTTTCTCAATAATTTGGGAAGCCTAATGTGATCTGGCTGTCAGACCATGGGGATGCACAAACCAAGATGCAAAGTTATAATCTATGTCAAAACAGCAGTTAGAGCGAGCGGCGTGGAGGAGCGTTTGGGGAGATCTGTAGGAGAGGGGGGAAATGTCATTTGGTTTGGAGGAAGAAAGACATGTCATTCAGTGCTAGACTATCCTTTCCAATCGTCAGATGAAATGCCAGTTTTGCTCCAGGACAGCGTTTAAGCTGACAGAGGAAGCCTTGTTTGAGGCCGTTACCTCAGGGCTGGCACAGACCGCAGCTTCCGTGGGCTTGCTGGATTTATGAATAAACGTGTCTTGATTCTTTTATTTTCTCCTACTTAATCGTAGTTAGATTACTTTTGAAAACAAAAGCCTTGGCATTTTCAAAGCATATTAAAACAAATTTAAATAAAAATGAAATATTAAATAAATAAACTTAATTAAAAAAATAATTACAATTTTAAATATATATAATAAAAACAAGACAATAAGATTTGATTATCTTGATTTTAAAGTGAAGTGTCTAATTTCTGTGGTTACATTTTGCAGCCAAAAAAGGTCTATTGTCGATTGTCAATAGTGTAGTGATGTATGAAGCACGGCTCACACTGAAGTCACTTTCAAACCACGCAGCTTTTTGTTGGTCAATTGCGGCGAATTTGCAACTTACCGACTTCAACCCGGTGCATAGGGAAAACTTCCGCCCCCAGATTGCAATTGAAATCTCTCTTTTGTGTGTGAGAAAATTCACCAAACATCGGTAAATGTAACTGCACCTGTATTGTCAGCATACAGAATTACAAAAATAATGGCATACTTGCAAAAATAACAGCAGGTTTCTAGACACTCCCCAATCTAACATTGGTCGGATAAACAGATGACTATCTATACCCCAACGCATGTCATTGGTTGAGATGTTGCTTTGTCAGTCTGGCCATGATGCTCAAAACTTCAACTTTCGAATTACTTGTAAATTACTTAGAATTGACATATTAACATGCATAGAAAAAAGTATTTTAACCCTTTCCACGCCAGCAGTTGCCAATAGTTCATCAGATTCACAAAACGTTCATGGCCCCAGAATATTTTTTGGATGAATATATAAACAGTGCCGTAACAGCGCCCCCTATCAAACAGCCGTAACTGTGCCCCCTTATCATACAGCCGTAACAGTGTACCCCGATCATACAGCCGTAACAGCGTCCCCTATCGTACAGACATAACAGAGCCCCCCTATCGTGCAGCCGTAACAGTGCCAGATCGTACAGTAAAAACAGCGCCCCCTATAGTGCAGCCGTAACAGCAACCCCCACCGTACAGCCGTTATAGCTCCCCCATCGTACAGCCAAAACAGCACCCCATCCTACAGCCGTAACAGTACCCCATCATACAGTCAAAACAGCGCCCCTTAGAGTGCAGCCGTAACAGCAACCACCATCGTACAGCCATAATAGCTCCCCCTATCGTACAGCCAAAACAGTGCCCCCTATCATACAGCCGTAACAGCGCCCCATCGTACAACTAAAACAGTGCCCCCCATCATACAGCCGCAACAGCGCCCCCTATCATACAGCCAAAACAGTGACCCTATCGTAGAAGCAAAACAGTGCCCCCTGTCGTACAGCCATAACAGCACCCCCATCATACAGCCGTAACAGCGCCCCCTATCGTACTGCCAAAACAGCATCCCCTATCGTACAGTCAAAATAGCATCCCCTATCATACAGCCGTAATAGCGCCCCCCCCCATTGTACAGCCGTAACAGCGCCCCCTATCGTACAGCTGTAACAGCGTCCCCTATCGTACAGCTGTAAAAGCGCCCCCTATTGTACAGCTAAAATAGCATCCCCTATCATATAGCTGTAACAGCACCCCTATCATACAGTCAAAACAGCACCCCCTATAGTGTAGCCGTAACAGCAACCCCCACCGTACAGCCGTTATAGCTCCCCCATCGTACAGCCAAAACAGCACCCCATCCTACAGCCGTAACAGCACCCCTATCATACAGTCAAAACAGCGCCCTTTAGAGTGCAGTCGTAACAGCAACCCCCATCGTACAGCCATAATAGCTCCCCTTATCGTACAGCCAAAACAGTGCCCCCTATCATACAGCCATAACAGCGCCCCATCGTACAGCCAAAACAGCGCCCCCCTTCATACAGCCACAACAGCGCCCCCTATCGTACTGCCAAAACAGCATCCCCTATCGTACAGCTGTAACAGCGCCCCCTATCGTACAGTCAAAATAGCATCCCCTATCATACAGCCGTAATAGCGCCCCCCATTGTACAGCCGTAACAGCGCCCCATCATACAGCCGTAACAGTGTCCCCTATCGTACAGCCGTAGCAGAGTCCCCTATAATACAGACGTAGCAGCTTAACAGCGCCCCCTATCGTACAGCCATAACAGTGCCCACTATTGTGCAGCTGTAACAATGCCCCCTTATCATACAGCCGTAACAGTGTCCCCCGATCATACAGCCGTAACAGCGTCCCCTATCGTACAGACGTAACAGAGCCCCCCTATCGTGCAGCCGTAACAGTGCCAGATCGTACAGTAAAAACAGCGCCCCCACCGTACAGTCGTTATAGCTCCCCCATCGTACAGCCAAAACAGCACCCCATCCTACAGCCGTAACAGTACCCCATCATACAGTCAAAACAGCGCCCCTTAGAGTGCAGCCGTAACAGCAACCACCATCGTACAGCCATAATAGCTCCCCCTATCGTACAGCCAAAACAGTGCCCCCTATCATACAGTCAAAACAGCGCCCCTTAGAGTGCAGTCGTAACAGCAACCCCCATTGTACAGCCATAATAGCTCCCCTTATCGTACAGCCAAAACAGTGCCCCCTATCATACAGCCATAACAGCGCCCCATCGTACAGCCAAAACAGTGCCCCCCTTCATACAGCCACAACAGTGCGCCCTATCGTACTGTCAAAACAGCATCCCCTATCGTACAGCTGTAACAGCGCCCCCTATCGTACAGTCAAAATAGCATCCCCTATCATACAGCCGTAATAGCGCCCCCCATTGTACAGCCGTAACAGCGCCCCCATCATACAGCCGTAACAGTGTCCCCTATCGTACAGCCGTAGCAGTGTCCCCTATAATACAGACGTAGTAGCATAACAGCGCCCCCTATCGTACAGCCATAACAGTGCCCCCTATTGTGCAGCTGTAACAATGCCCCTATCATACAGCCATAACAGCAAACCCCTATTGTAAAGCTGTAACAGCGCCCCATCATATAGCCAAAACAGCTCTTCTTATCGTACATCCGTAACAGCGCCCCCTATTGTGAAGCTATAACAGCAACCCCCTATTGTGGAGCCCTATTGTGCAGCTATCATACAGACGTAACAGCGCCCCCATCGTACAGTCAAAGCAGCGCCCCCTATAGTGCAGCCATAACAGCAACCCTCTATCGTACAGCCATAGCAACGTCCCCTTTCATACAGACGTAGTAGCATCCCCTATTGTACAGCCGTAACAGCGCCTCATCATACAGCCCAAACAGTGCCCCATCATACAGTCGTAACAGTGCCCCCTATTGTACAGCCAAAACAGCACCCCTATCCTACAGTCGTAATAGTGCCCCCCATCATACAGCTGTAACAGCGCCCCTATTGTACAGCCAAAGCCGCACCCCCTATTGTACAGCCGTAACACCGCCCATAACGCCATAACACCGTAACACCGCCCACCGGCTATCGTATAGCCGTAACATCGTCCCTATCATACAGCCATAACAGCGTCACCTATCATACAGCCGTAACATCGCCCCTATAGTACAGCCGTAACAGTGTCACCTATCATGCAGCCGCAACAGTGTCCCCTATCATACAACCGTAACATCGTCCCTATCATACAGCCATAACAGCGTCACCTATCATACAGCCGTAACATCGCCCCTATAGTACAGCCGTAACAGTGTCACCTATCATGCAGCCGCAACAGTGTCCCCTATCATACAACCGTAACAGCGTCCCCTATCATACAGCCGCAACAGCGTCCCCTATCATACAGCCTCAACAGCGTTCCCTATCGTACAGCCGTAACAGCGTCCCCTATCATACAGCCGCAACAGCGTCCCCTATCGTACAGCCTTAACAGCGCCCCCTATCATACAGCCGTAACAGCGTCCCCTATCATACATCTGTAACAGCATCCCCTATTTTACATCCATAACAGTGCCCCCTATCATACAACCGTAACAGCGTCCCCTGTCGTACAGCCTTAACAGCGCCCCCTATCATACAGCCGTAACAGCGTCCCCTATCATACATCTGTAACAGCATCCCCTATTTTACATCCGTAACAGTGCCCCCTATCGTACAGCAGTAACAGCACTCCCTATCCCTATTGACTTCATACACACATTATTTGATCCACCCTTGTCTGTCAGACAATTTGAAAGTCACACTAGTCAGTAAATATGGTTGTCAAATTCAAACAATAACGGAGTGTAGCCAAACAGTTCCTGAATTCCAGAAGTGTAGTTCTGTACAGGTAAAATAGAGTTTCACATTTTATAACTAAGTAAATTTCTTTATCTGCTGGTTTGTGATTTATTAACCAGGACAAGTCAGCTTCTCAGATGTCTTCTTTAAAAGTGTACTTTTGAAATTACAAATCCTGCACTTTTGAACTCCTAATATTTGTGTTTTAGAATTGGAGTTGCCTGCATAGATTTGTAGGCTTTTTAAATGACGAAACAATTTAAGCAACTAATTCAACTAAATAAAACTCACTCCCATGATGTGTTATGTTGCTGTTGTTATGTGGTTGCTAAGGTATTCTGAGTGTTTTATAGCACCTTGCTTTGCAGGTTGTTATGTTTGGTTGCTTGAGTGTTTTTAGTTGTCACTAGTATTTCCACTGCTATCAGTATCCTGAGATCAGTCTGGCCGATGACCAATATAATACAATCAGCAAAGATAAAAATCGCAGAAATGTACTTTAATATGTGCATTAAAAAGAGT